>REGM01000065.1:833413-844657 GCA_004194415.1 Aurelia aurita
AATAATTAGTAATTTGTCACGTGATTCGTTGCTAGGCAACCAAATACAATAGCAAAATCAAGGAAAACTAGCGACTGTTCTTAAACGCCAGATATTTACTGATTTGTTAGAGATATGTAGCTAATAATGCTGCAAAAGTGATGGCCATGAGTCTATAAAGACATTTTAATTGATAATTTGAATTTTTGAAATTGCATCTGCTAATTATGGCTAATTACGTCCAATTTACGAACACTAAATAGAATGGAGACAATAGTTACAGTGATATATTATACTTTTTGACTTCTAATCAAGGAAATTAGACATCTCAATTCATGATCACACTATTTTGAGCAAATTTTCATGAATAATATACTAATTTATTCAAAATATGACGTCATCAAGTTGTATGACGTCATATATATTAAAACTTGCTGATGTAAGCAGATATTATCAAACTATATATCAAATGAAAGAACTCTTCAAGACGAATCGAATGGTATATATAACTTTGCAATTTATGCTACTGGGGAGAAAGTAACAGAGGATTAACGATTTTCTTTGTGACCGGTCTCCAAAATAGGGCATGCAGAGGTCACGTGACACAACAATAGACAATGAAAAGTTGATAATTATGTAGCCTATTAAATTTTGATAAAAGTCAAGAAGTTTCAAAGTCACATCTTTCATGGCTAAGATTCTATTAAAAAAAGTTTGATAGAGGGGGCCATAATGGCCCCCCCCGGGCTGAATAGGGTTAAGAAACAAGCAATCGTATATACCCACCGAACTAATGTCCATGGATAAGATCTTTAAAAATGATCCCTCATTCTTGGACTTGTGTTTTTGTAGGTGCATTTGATTGAAGAAACATATTCCTCGGTAACTGTATGCATTGAAATGTTTAACGACTTTCAGCTCTCGAATTTCTATTCAAAAAATGCGTGCCGAAGCTCTGGTTTGGAGGTGGAGGCAAATTTGGACTTTCAAGATTAGTATTTCAACTCTCAATGCACCAATATTAACAAACAAGGAATTTACCTTCAAGTTAACTATCGAGCATTACTTCAACAATCCTTAGGAATTGATTCAACCAAAACTCTTGTCGCTAGCCCCGATCAAATCTGTAGCATTTTTCTTTTGGGACACCGGGTAGATACTCATATCACCGTCTACCAAAGTTCTCCTTTCTCCAAAATATACGATCGTGGATTGTGCACCGATTTTAATCAGTCAGAGGTTGTCCTAAGGTGGAACGTGAAGTGAAGGTGAAGTTGCAGTTTTAGCGCCAAGCGCTGGGATCGCAGAAGTAGCTAAACGCCAATCGAGCCCGCGACCCCTTTATTATTATTAAGTTATTATCTTACTTAAATTGATATTCCGTTCTCGTGAACAACCTAGACGCAGATAGAAAATTCTTATAAAAGGCCTTTCTTATTTTCCCGAATCGAGTTGCATATAGGGGCTTGCCTTTGTAGGATTTCCATCCATGTTTATGCTAGCAAGGAAAACTATGTATATGCATCATCTCATATTTTTGTGACATATACCAGGTGAGTCAGAAAAAACGTGGGGTGTTTGCCAATCTTTATTGATGCAGTTTAATTTACAAATTCGTTTCTTTAAAGCTTATTGCATAGAAGAAACGCTAACTTAGATATGATATGAAATTGGTCTTTCCGTTCCAGAATTACAAGCGATTTAATGAAATGGTGTTTCTCAAGATTGCTAAAAGAGGCCTTCAATTAGATTCATATTTATGCACGCGTGACCTTCTAAACCATGACAAACATACTGCTTCTCTACCAAAAAATTGATACCACACATGCATTGTTTTAGGGCACAAAAGGAAAACTAATGTTGTTACGTAGGACCATGGTAGGACTAGTCATTTAAATTGTCATTGTTAGCAAGCTGAAAATTCTTTTACTAGCGATACTTTTCGCCAAAATAGCTATATCACTAACTCGCAAATAAATACGGAAAGAAATGACCGATTTTAACAAATTAAATTTCTATAACTAATTCAGCCTTTCTTCTGCAATATAAAACTTCCACACTCCCGATTTGACTTGTTTTTCACAAGAAAATTGCTTGCTAAACTCCCCACGTTTTTTCTGACTCACCAGGTATAGAACGAGGAAGATAACATATATGTCTTCTTCTAAGACCCTTCATTATCTTTCCCGATCATGGTTTGGTCTTAGAAACCACGGTTTGTATCGAAAACAACTACATATCTATATTTTCTTTTTAACCTACGTTTTCCCGTTATACCCGCACCTCTAAGGGGACCATTATGGAAATAAGGTCAGCTTGACCTTTTAGTGCTACCCCTGCCACTGTAATTAGGGGTGTTCTTCTTTACGTTTTTAACCTTATATATTGAATTGTATTTATTTCTATATCATAAAACTTGTAAATATTTTTACTTGTGGCAAGTGATACATAAATACATACATACGTTCTCAAAGCAGCTCGCAAGCATATAAGAGCACTGCACTTGAAGACCCATTGCTAATCATGATGCTTTATCACAGGGCCATCAGTTTAAATATTTTCAGTTTAAATATTTGTCCGATGCGCAGCGAATATTTTATATTCCCTGCGCATCAGACAAATATTTAAACTGAAAATATTTAAACTGATGGCCCTGTGGCTTTGTGCGCCGAACGAAAAGCAAGACAAAGAGAATCTAGGCCAAAAACGACTTTCAGATAATGCGAAAGTCGGCTTTGGCGCCCCAAAGGATCATGGTTAGCAATGGGTCTAACATGGTTAGCAATAGAAGATGCCCTGTTTATAAAAGTGATAAATAATGCAGTTTTTGCTGTCGAAAAAGATTAGTTCTCCTTCATAGAAAAAAAAATTTTGTCCTAGGAAGCTATGGCAAAATATTGACTTAAATCTTGCATCATTCAACCTTCCGGATATAATGTTACTGGATGTTGAGGTTTTCTTTAACGAAACCAAAGTTTTACTCATACTTGAAGCATTCCAGAAATGCATCTGCCTTAATAAGGCTCTTAAACTGTGGAATAGCCTGCCAGTTGAGTATAAGAAGGCATCCTCATTGAATAGTTCCAAAAAATCTATTAAAGGTTGAACTTTTATTTCTATTGCAAAAATGCATAATTACTGTAAAGAGGCTTCTAACATTATGGTTTTTCGCAAGCCTTACTTGGTCAGCGTCAGAAGAAACACTTCAAGTGAGATTACAGGGTTAGCTTAGGCGAGCAGATGTGCATCTTACTTAGGTAAACTTAAGAAAAATGCATCCAATTTGATTTCAGAAAATTAGTATTTGAAGCTTTTCTCTTGACGCAACCAAACCGCGCGTTTCCACTTACTAGATAGCGGTTTATTCGATCGACGTCAATCGATGTCCACGAAAGGGGAATCCAATAAGAAGAGAAGCGCATGTGCAGAATCAATCAACGTCTATTAAAGCCTAATTTCCACCATTCCACTTGGTGGAAATTTCTGTGAGCAGCGACATTTTCCAGCAATATGGTTGGCTTGCGAGAAAAAGACATTGTTCAAAATAAGAAACAAATTTAAAGCGGAGTCGCTTTTGCAAGCAATGGAAAATGTTTGCGAGAGAAATTTTCCATTTAATGGAATCTAGGCTCGAAAAAATTCACATCAGCCAACATACGGCTTATGTGTCATAAAACGAGAGCAACTGCAACCGTAGACTGCAGCGGACAATGCACTATAAGAAGTGCATTGAAATGCCACCTGCCATTCGTTCCATGCAACAAAGGTAAGAGGATCAATCGCATGGGAGCCTGAATGACCTTACCAACTAAGAATGCGATATTTATGTTTGTCTGCTGTGAGGATGATCATTGAAACAATCAAAACAGGGATTTACCAATGGAAATTGATTAATGGTAATCAAAATGAGAAATTTTGATAGATACAGTTCCTTTTCTCGACTGATTTACTTGATATGTTTCCATTCAGGGACGCCGGAGCGATGGTAGGGCAGGGGGGCAAACGGGAACACAATGGCACTCGAGACCGAAGGTGAGCGAAGAAAGCCGAAAATTTGGGGGTCCGGAGTTTTCCCCCGGGAAATTTTTATGACCAGGCCCTTTAGATTGGCTTAAAATGTTATTAAGACCATTTTAACTACTGTAAATGACGTTCTTGTAAGATCATGGGTATAACTAATATAAGTTATAATGATAGATTTAACTTTGAGATCAAATTCATGATTTTCGTTACATCGTATTTATTTTAAGGTTGTCAAAGAAGAACATTGTTTTATTAGAAGGGCACTTATGCCCGCTTGCCCCTATAAGAAAAGGGCAGGAGGGGCGCTTGTGCCCCGCACCCCCTCTCCTGCGTTCCTTTTTCCTTTACCTAGTCAGTATCATCAGTTTGCGTGAGCCATTTTTCATATAGTTCTTTTCTTTTGTCAAAATCCAATCATCTATTTGTTTTCTATTTGAAACGCTACTTTATTTACACAGATTGTTTACACAGCGTGAATACAATGTCAGTGACCAACGTATAGCAAAACACAGAAACAACTATTTAAGTGTATCTTGCCATTTCTAACGTTCGAGCAAGTTCAATTTACGCTGACAGCAGGGGCGTAGCCAAAGGTGGAGGTGCGAGTGGGGGGGGGGGGGGGCTGGGTGTCGCACCCTACAAATTTTAGTCAATGGACAAACTTGTCGGTGAAGTTGGTCACCTTATATTATTGAAAACTATCAAGCAAGAGAAACGCCCAATTTTGGCGGCAAAAATTGGGGATCTAGACCACGCAATAATTTTCTTTGCCTTCGCCCCTGGCTGCCAGACCCGACGATTAAAATCTACTAAATCGACTTACCATCGTTTATTAAAGACGGACCGGGTGATCTACTGATATGACTAGTCAGTTCCAAATGACTTCAAAGTTTTGGTAAAGGCAATCTTCGATCAAAGTGGTTTACGGTTAGAAAGAAATGATTTCACGCCTTCCATTAAGCCAACCATAATATTTTGCTCTCTCTGTTTATTATGATTTGATTGAGCTCACAAGGAGGTGTGAAACCTATTCCTCACAACCACGAATCGCTTTGTTATCGCGGGGAACAGAACAGAATTCTCTTACAAAATTCGCTCTTGCTTATCGCTGTATATTTTTGCAATTTCATGGCAAAAATTCATCATTTTGAAACNATCGTTTATTAAAGACGGACCGGTTGATCTACTGATATGACTAGTCAGTTCCAAATGACTTCAAAGTTTTGGTAAAGGCAATCTTCGATCAAAGTGGTTTACGGTTAGAAAGAAATGATTTCACGCCTTACATTAAGCCAACCATAACATTTTGCTCTCTCTGTTTATTATGATTTGATTGAGCTCACAAGGAGGTGTGAAACCTATTCCTCACAACCACGAATCGCTTTGTTATCGCGGGGAACAGAACAGAATTCTCTTACAAAATTCGCTCTTGCTTATCGCTGTATATGTTTGCAATTTCATGGCAAAAATTCATCATTTTGAAACAATATGAAAATGCCAAATCTAAATGCATAGCAAGTTCGACCGCCAATAGACGATTACGGAAAATATGGCGTCGGGAGGCATTTGACCAAGATGCATTGCGTTTGATGATCGAATCTCTATAGAATCACTGTTGATTCCATTATAGAATGCAATGCATCTTGGTCAAAAGCCCCACTGTGCCATCTTTTCCGCAATCGTCTATTAACCTCGAGTAAAGACAACTGTGATGGAGCTACAGATTTTGGCAACCTCATAACAAAAGTTCCTCTACATAAACTTAGAGTGTCAACTTTATAGTTTTAAAGCAAGCTCAACTACAACTTAATCTCAACCAAATATCCCCTGGGGGGCACTTGACCATATATTAGTTGGGAATGTGCCACCCAAGCTTCAAAACCGTACCCTTTCCTTATACTAATTTCTCGAAAAGGTATACCCCAACCTCGTTCCCAGGGTGTTCTTAAGTCATAAGCTAATCACGAAACCGAATGAACACCCTGGTACACATTGCACAAATTTGCCCAAAATAATGGTGGATTAGCAGCCATTATGGATTTACGGTTGGCTAGTTAACGCTAATTATGCGACCTTGGTTCCAAGCAATACAGTAACACTGTAATGATTGGTGCTTAGTGACTAAATTATGTTGTTTTATTTGAATAACTAGGAAGTTTTCGAGAATTAATTTGTGTTTGCTATTGTTTTCGAACAGCCAATCAAAGTGCCGAGAAGCGACTTACATCCCAGAGTAGAGGTAGAGCAACGAACTCACTCTGGGTACGAGATTGGGAATACTAGACTTACAATGTGATTCCTTGTATTCGTTCAATATTTTTAATCTGATTTCAATGAGCGATGCTGAAACTTATGTAATGAGTCTATGGGTATGCCTGACTTCATACCAATTTGTCAAAAAATGGCCTATTTCCTTGTTCTTTGTACCAAAATCGTGAAAATTAATACCGTTCCTTATACCAAAATTGTGAAAACGACACCCTTCCCGATGGCACGTCCCCAGTACCCAAAATATACATAATGCCCCCCTCCCGGGCAAATACCATTGTGATATCGGAATATTCAGCATCATAAAACAATATGACAGCGTCATTTATAGAGTACTGGCAAGTTGAACCACTACTAAATCAGGAGGAAATACCGTCTTGATATTGTTGTGAAAGTTTGTAGCCTCACAACAAAAATTCATCCCTTTAAACGATATGGCAGTACCAACTCAAGAGTTCTGTCGAGCTCCACTCTTATTAATCTCGAGTAAATACCGCTTTGATATCGTTGTACATTTTTGTAACTTCACGACGAATATTTGTCATTTTAAGGCAATAAATCAAAGGATTCAGAGAGCTATTCAAGAACAAAAGTGTCTCAGAACATTTTACGGAAATATATGACAAACTGTGCCGTCTGTTTACAAGGAATGCTTCAATCATGACGCTTGCTTTAGGCAAGTAGCAAATTACAAAAATTGCAACGATAAGCAAGACCGTTTTTGATTTGCGTCTTTCAGCAATTCTAACAGGACGTTTCGGAGCTGCTGTCGCTGTGTCAAGCTCAGAAATAGGCTTTGTAGTCGTCATTTCTAAGACGCCGCTTGAATGAATGCGCTTTTCGTGTTGTCTTGCAATGCGGTAGATTCGTAGATAGCACATCAAAGCAATCAGGATCAATGGTAGAATCATAAATGGCAACGAACCATGGAACATCATAGCTGGAATAACTTCCGAAAAATACAGCATGGTGAACAGGAAACAGAATGTCCACACAAAAGCCACGGCAATCATGTATTTTTGGCATAATGATGATGCTGCGTAACGGAACGGCTGCGTTATGGCAAACCAGCGGTCGACACTAATTAAACATAGTGTGAATAGAGATGCACCACTGCATATATAACCAGTGAAACTGTTAATCTGACTGACGGGACAGGAATTAGTGCCTAAGAGCTCAAAGATTCGCAGTACAACAAACAGAGGCTCTGCAATGAGACCAACAAGAAAATCTGTAACGCACATACTTGCTAAGAGAAGATTGGAAGGCGTACGATGTTGCTTGAGGCGGTAAAGAGCCACGAGTACCAACGAATTACTCACTATGGCAAATACCGATGAAACTATGTTGATGATTATTGTCGTAATCGCTATGACAAATTGTCCTGTCGTATTTTCAAAGACTACCGGCTTTGTACCGACGCATGAGAGCTCGATGCTTTTCCCAGTGTTATTCATCGTTGATGCAGAACCTTTCTTCTTCTAAGCTTCTCTAATTAGCAGTCTAACTTTTACCAGTTGGTTGTTCACCAATATGTCTCTGTCTTAAATGGAAGTTATGATAATTGCCAATGCTTAGAATTTTATTGAGATTATGAGTCTCAAAGCCTTTCAGTACCAATTCTGTATCAATCAATATCAGTTAACTACTACCAGAAGCTAACTCATGTAGAGTATTTCTATGTGAAGTCAAAGTTATGACAATGTCCAGTGCATGATTTTGCTATTGGGGCAAGTTACACAGACGGAGCCTTTCTCTTCTCTCGATCAACTTTTTCATCTTCCAGAATCCTCCATTTCAGTTTTGTTCTCTCCCTGTTGGTCGTGGATGGAACTGAATCTTATTCGGTTTGATTTTCCAGTCTGTAAAGCGAAGAGAGATAAATTGTCAACACCTGTATTCATCAACATCTTCACAAGGCTGACGCTAAACTATGCAAATATGCACGTAAACGCTCAATTCTTTCAACGCCATTTGAATTTTCAGTTAGCAACCTGCAACAAAAACATGAAATTTCAAAACATTACCGTTATTAAACTTTCAGATTCTTCTATTCCACTCTCTTTGTTTTGATTCATTTGGGACGTTATAAAAACTAACTCTTCATGTTCTTGGAATAATTAACAGTTTTAAAACAAATTTGCACGTGTAGTTTCTTAGCTGAGGATGATAGGAGATCCTATCGAAACGTTCTAAATAATAATATTGCCTAGTTCTATCATTTATGTCTTATAATGATGTTTACGTCTTTATAATAATGTTTACGTCTTTATAATAATGGAATTGTCGACTATAATACTGGAATTGGTGTCAAAACAAATATAATATCATAGAACTGTCTTTTTAATATGAAAATGATCGTCATTACAATCCTCCCCTTCAAATTTTTAATCAGACTGGAGTTGCAATATCTACATTACCGTGAGATTATCAACATAGGGTCAAAATCTAAAAAACATCTGATGTAAATTCTATTAGAACGGGTGAGTCAGAAAAAACATGGGGTGTTTGCCAATTTTTATTGATGCAATTTCACTTGCAAATTCGTTTCTTTATAGTTTATTGCATAGAAGAAAAGCTAACTTAGATATGAAAATTTGTTTGGTCGAAATCGGTTCTAAATCGTAAACCAGAAGAGCGAAAGACTTGTGCTTGATATCATATTGTAGACATTCATAAACCATTGTTTTCTTGAAAAATATTTTATGCTTTCTCAAAAAGTTTAGAAATTACGATGTTTAACAGTTTTTTTCAAAATTTTCTTGAATTCTTGAAAAAAAAAGAAAACGTCTCTAATTCTGAAAATATTGAAGATTTCTGAAAAGTCCAACGGTAGAACTATATTAAAGTAGCTAAAGTTCCTTCCAAGACATTCAATACATGAAATAGGCCATATAATTTTACGACGACCTTTTTAAAGATTTGGAACCTATGCTGTCTACCACCGTACTTCAGATTTCCACTCATCAACGATTGTGAATAAAAGCATGTGTTCTGTCAGCTTTTAGCTTTAGGAGTGAATGCCAAATGTGCGCAGAAGTGCTAAAAGTGGTGTCCCTGTATTGTCAGCCGTCTCTTCTTTTGTATATCGTCTACTCGAAGCACACACAAGGGACCTATTGCCGACACCGAACGGACCATCCCTACAGGCACGTTATCCTTTGGGGGTTTAGCTCTTCTCCGAGGAGAGAAGCGTACAGAAATTTTTAGGATGAGTGGTGGTACTTCCCTATAGGCCGCATCAAGGCGTTTCCAACCCACTACCTTCCACTAAGAAGACGCTAACCACTACGTTAACGTGCCACCTTAACCAGACTCTAACCAAAGTGAATTCTTGATAGGGTTTTCTATGATTTCACAAATGCTTTTTTTTACCTTTTTCCTTCGTTTTTCTCCTCCTGAGGCTGTTTGCGAAATGGTTGATCAGTGGTCTGTCCGATACAGCTTTATTCTTTAAATTGTAGGGAAACAGTCAAGTCCCATACATATTACAAATAGCCGAAAAGCATACTCTGGTCCGGTGAGACCGAGCTGCCAAACAAGAAAAACTACCCAGTTGATATTTTGGCATTAATTAACAAAAACAATTCCTGTTGGATGGACAAATGATCAACCATTTCGCAAACAGCCTCAGAAATATGATGGGCTCTTTTTCGAAGTCTCAATCATCTAGATATGATACCCTGGAAACATCGAAGAGGCAATGCTATTTGAAAACTATTATGACCTTTCTCAAATTAGATGTAGGTGAAAATGCCCGCGAATAACAATCACTAGAGTGTTTTATTGGGTATGAAATTTTGCTATATCGCAAATCTCACCTCACACCTAATTTATACAATTGCATGTACAATAACCATTAAAAAAACGCCCACAATGAAAAATATTCCTTACCATCCAGCTAAATTTTGATCTCTTCTATCCCACCACGAATAAGACACTGCAATCTTCTTTTAAAGTCATGCCATCCATGTTTATACAACGCTGTGATTCCGTCAAACTTTACAATCAGTTTCTTGATGAACCCCATATGTACATTTTAGATTAGCACTTGGCAGACTTGAGCAAGTTTATGCAAGTAGGAGACGGGGGCTACATAAGCCTAAAATCCATTTGAAATTCTTGAGGCAAAATTTGGCGTCGCAGAAAACAGGCACTAACGTTGCTGACTTGAGAAGCAACGGATGGAGGAAAGAAATGCCATTTATCCCAATAAATTGTTTGTAGCAATTTTACGTCGTTCGTACGAGAGGCTTATTTATATTTACTGTTTGAACTATTCCAAGTCTCAGGACCCAGAATACTGAAAACTGAAAACCGAGTACTGAGTACTGAGGACCTAGAGTACTGAAAACAGAGAAACCGCTAATTATTTTGGATTTTAATTATTTAAAACTTTGAAAAATAGGATAAATATGAAGAAAATATGACTTTCGATCTATTGAAAGTAAGTTTTTGAAAAATGATCATTATTTATTACAAATATAACGTCATCAACATGATTGACGTCATAGACATATATTTTGCTGATGTAAGCAAATATAGAATTTTTTTATATCAAATGAAAGCACAGGGGAACCAGGAAATAATTGTTGCTAAAGATAAAATTTGTAAAAAAAATTGTCTTTCTTTGTCCCCTGTGCGCATGGTCATTTTTGTGCTCCGCGAAAGACTGCGTATCGAAGAGCACAGGGGACTAAGGTACAAAAATGACTAAGCGCACAGGGACAAAGAAAGACAAATTTTTTTTACAAATTTTATTTTTAGCAACAATTATTTCCTGGTTTCCCTGTGATGAAAGCTCTTTCAAAGACTAATCGATTGGTACCAACTCTGTTTTTGATAAGATAAACAAAAAAATTATTATGGTTTTTGTGATTTTCTTTCTTACCACTCTCCGAATAAGGGAGTGTTCTTATAATGTGACTACATTTACGAATAATAATAATAATAATAATACCTTTTTTACTGTTA
>REGM01000065.1:860859-883476 GCA_004194415.1 Aurelia aurita
GGTGGTGGGGGGGGGGGGGGGGGGGGGGGGGGGGGGGGGGGGGGGGGGGGGGGGGGGGGGGGGGGGGGGGGGGGGGGGGGGGGGGGGGGGGGGGGGGAGGGGGGGGGGGGGGGGGTCTAACAATCACAGCTGAATGCCGTGATGAAAGACGAAACCTAAATGTCGATGGTCCCTAAAGAGCTTTACGGTATTCTGAGTGATAACAAACAGTGCGATGTAGGGATCATGTGCAAAAGAGATAAAAGTTTCTATTGCTTTCAACTTGGGGGGTTATGGCCATGCTCTTAACATATCAATCTGTTATTCTATAAGAATTCTGAACCATTTCACACATGCTTGCAAATGATTCATCAACTATTACACGTTTGCCTATTATCTGATTAGTTTTTTGCCAAGAAGGCTGCTAGATTTTAAAATTTATTGTGGAAAGTCTTGCGAAACTTTTGCCTTGTGATTATTATGATTAAAATCTTTTGATTAGCTGAGTATATGATGAAGTTTTTTTAAACCTATTATAAACTACTTTACAAGAGCTTTCTCCAAAGCTGCGAAAGCAACTTTTGATTGCCAAGCAAGAATATGGTTGATAAACCATACTTTTTACAGGATTTCAAAAGACCGATTGGTTCCAAAGTAATTAATAATTATCTGAAGAAGAGGATTTCATAAAACAGGCCTTCACTTCAGTACTCGGTGGGAAGGAAAGCTACCTTAATACTAGGCGGTGCTTAATAAAGAGGGTTCAAAATGAATTTTTTATTGAAAACTGGATACTACGAAAAAACGCCCCTGGTTGGTGATTCTTTCTGTGGCTGTGCATCAATACATGTTGTTGACAGGCGAGCAAGGACCTAAAGCCGTCATTGTAACCGCTGCAACGGCAAAGGCGGTTGGTGATCTGCAAGCAAAACTAGGCCATCGTGCTGTCCAAACTGCAGCTGTGTTGCAACAAAACGCAATTGCAAGCCATTTTACAGCAGCCATGTGCCTGATCTTGTATAGCAACAAATACTCGTATCGTAATAAAGTGCAAAATGCAATTATATTTCTTACCTGGGGCTGAATCGCCGACCAAAAACTGAATGGACTTGGGGCCACCTTTGCCAGGGTCGTTGAGCGTAGTCAAAAACACGGCCAAGCAAACGAAGAAGAAGGCGGCCAAGAAACCATAATACGCAACGTAGAACAGTCCAATTTTTGCTGAAATGGAAAATAAATATGATAGGACGTAACGAATCATAAAGGATCTCGGGGAATTGAATACAAGTCTGTAAATAGCTTAGTTTGCAAGGATGGGCCGATGACTAACTTACCCCAACTTACGCCACCTCTTCCCATAAATTCACGAGTCTCCTTGTTCCAAGTGAAGTTGGCAAAGGCGCGGCATTGCCTGTCTACTTTAGTACAAAATCCTGGCTTTTCTTGATCATTTCCACTAGACATATTGATGAAGAACTTGCTGTGTGCAAAACAAACTGCAAATGTCCGACTACGAAGCAGCAAGGTCGTGGAATAGAGGTGAAGTAAGCCGTGCGGTTTCAAGCTGCAACCGAAGCAAAGAGATTAACACAAACCATGCGATGAGTGATAGGGGACTGGGCAGAAGGGATTGAGTAGTGACGTCAGAATCTTATAAGCCGCCCTTCTCGGCTCGGCAATGCCCATAGTACCATGGTACTAAAGATAATTTAATATTTAGTTATGTAAGTTTCTTATTTTTTGCAAGAATTACGATGCAGTCACTACGACTCCTATTGATGCGTTTCTTGACATGTGAAACAATCTTTGCAAAAACACGAGTTCTATTGGGCTAAAAATCCCTGTGCTTGGCATATTTTTCTGACAGAATGTGCACTCCTTTCCAGGTACCATTTTGCCACTTTTTCTAGTGCCACGTATCGAGAGGTGGCACATTTTCTACAGCTGGTTGTCAACGGGGTATTTTGTTCCAGCAGATTGTTATTTCAATGTTGCTCAGTGTTTTTTTACGTTTTGGAGTATGCTTTTCGTCGATTTTTTCCAAAGGTGGCTATTATTTGGAGGGGAAAATCCTAGAGCCGCTGGAAAAAAATTTCTTGAAGCACACACCCCGGTACCAATGAAAGTCAAGTCGAAAATATAGGACGGCAGTGAATATTACCTTGTTGGCCCTAATTGGCGTTGATTTTTGCCTCCCGGTGAAATAAGGACGAAATGGTACCCAAGGGCTTAATAACAGCTTTCAAAACCCTTCTTAGTTCTGCTCGAAGTTTCTTAGTAGCACAGGGTTGCATAACAATTTATTTAGATTCTTATCAACAAATTTTTGCAAAATTGTAAAAAAAATGAAATTGTAATAAACATATTTTACTACTCAGCAGTGGCGTGGTGGCTCCAAATTGGCTGGGGGGCACGACCAATTTTGGCACCCCCCAGGAAACTGTGACAATTGTCTCTTGTAAAACATATCCAAACTTTCAAAAGCTAATTCTTTCTTCAGATAATGCGTTGAAAACAAATGATGACAATTCCTTGGCAGCCCCATTTGAACAAATATTATACAGTTTGGGGAGGGGCTAAATCTCAGTGCGAGCGGAGCGAGAAGAAGGAACGCGATATCGAGAGGCTTCTCTGGAAAATTTTTGCAATTCAAAACCTTCAAACAATCTAAATCCTGTCTTGAAGACTCTAGAACATGAAGAAACCCATGTAGATCCTTGCTACTATTTTGAACTACTTTTACTTTGTATTTAACTAATTTTATTGAGTGTATTTGAATTGGAAGTTAGGGTTTTATCTTTTTCTTTTCACAGGGCAGTTTGGAAAACAATGTATTTATTTGATAACTTTACCCTGTTTAAATAAATAAAAATGAAATGAAAATGAATCCGACACCTACCGTTTCAAGATATCTGTGTTTGATTAGGGAATATATTTCCGTCTCTGCGAAGTTTACTGTTTCCAGAATTTGGTAGGTTTGGAATTACCAATCAAACACACCCTTAGAAGCATGATCAAAATTAGGCCGATCAGACTGATTTGCGTTTGAGCTGAAACTTGACCAAGACAAACAAGCGGACAGTCGTTAAATTTAAGTTCAGCTTTGAGAAAGAGTTAGTGAATATTTTTATTGGGAATTTGCCCATTCCTAGCGCATTTCCTTTTTCTTTATTAAATTTTTTTCTCGAAAGCCGACCATTTAGGGCGCACTCCCTCTAAGTAGTCTGAAAAGAAACAAAAGGATGACTTGTTCCAAGTTATAACTGCTCCAGTCTCCCTTACAGTACTTCCATACTTTTGAAAGGACTAAAATATTTGATTTGATAAACAGCAATCTGCGACCGGAACCTTTTTTGGCTCAAATTAGATGTAACGTGAGATTTGCGATAATGCAAAATTATTCATGCAAATCTCTCCAATTGTTTTTATTCGCTAGCATTTTCAAGTGATATCTAATTTGAGACAGACTATAAGTTTTTGCACCTACTAGGATTTTAACATCTCAAAAATCAATTTGGACATTGTCATCTTCCAAAAGGAAAAATAAACAAAAAGCCAGCAAAATACAATTTTAATTGAATACAATATACAAAATAATTCTAATTTCTTTCTGCCTCGCCTTGCAGTACAAAAGATTGTAAGTGGTGAAGGTATGACATGATCTGGGTTCAACGATGGTAAGAGTAAATTGATTGGATTTAGAAAAGGCTACCACAAAAAGCCGATCTGCAAAATGGCGAGAATTATCTATTGCATTGATTTCATATTCTTTGGTGATTTCAAATTCTTTAACAACGATAACCCTGTCAGCTAACTCTGCTTTTCAGGGGGCCGTACTAAAAATTTACAATTTACAATTTTGAGTATCTTTTCATTTGGATTATCTGTAATTCATAGACAGTTTGCCTACCATACATATCAAGCTGCATAGTTTATCAACAGGTACGTTTAACTATTTTCCAAAAATCAAAGCATAGGGCTCAAATCTTTAAAAAGTGGTGTAAAATTATATTACATTTTTCTTTGAATTGAATGGTAAATCTGCCGTGGACATTTTTGATATCTTGATTATTTTCAAATGGCGGCATTTATCATATTTGAGGCTGTGAAGTCAACAAACTTCTAAATCCAAAACCAAATAGTGACATACTTCTGCTTGCCACCATATTGTAGACCTCCATAAACGATGGTTTTCTTGTGCATCATTTTTCCTCTATTAATTTAGGATTGACGATGATTTTAATTTTTTCAAAATTGTCCATGAATTATTTCAACAAAAATAAAAACGCCGCCAATTTAAAAAAAAATAAAGATATAAAAAAATTTCAAAGTTCCTTTCAAACCATTAAATTCAAAGAAAAATGTGATATAATTTTACACCCACCTTTTAAAGATTTGAACCCTATGTTAAAAATCAAGGAACTGTGGGTCAAAACAGTTAAGATGTTTTTTCAATTTGTAGCTATGATTTTCCTCATTCGTTCAAAATATGTGATGCAATACTGCAACTTCTACGTTTAGAAATTGAAACAATTTGCAAGAACTAAAATGGGTCCTTTTGTCAAACTTTAGATGCAGCTCTAATCATGGTCACAATAAAATACCCTCCCTCGGGTCCGTTGAAGCAAACCATTTTGCATAAACTCCATTTTAAATGCAGTTCGAAGACCGTTCAGAAAAGTCAATTCCTACAGTGTTCTGATGAAAATGCAGATCAAATCTACAAAGGTCTGCTTGCTAATAATCAAAGGAGCCTTTGCAACTGGAATGCGTTGTGAATACATCTCTTTGTGATATCTTTGTTGTCGCCATTTTAATGGTCCACTAAAATGGCCGACAACAAAGAGATGGCATGTGCAAGGCATGCCGGTTGCAAAGGTCCCTTTAACCGAGTGATAGATACGCAAATTCATATATCGATTGAAGCGTCACAATAATAGTATCCTTCTTGTCCAACAGATGACATTCTTGACAAATGGATGGATTTGAAATCGACCTCTCCAAAGTTGAAATTGTCGCACACCTGCAAAAGAATTAACATGATTCTAGCATTTATCATAAAATATTAAGTAATCTACACAATGCAATACTGATTATACGCATCTACGTGTCATGAAAAATTAATGAACGCATAGCAGCACAGCTTATGACGGATGAGTCATCTATTGTATGATTTTATAAACAATTGCGAATTCACCGGGTAATCGAAAACAAGTTTTACGCTTGATGGGCTGTAAGCCGACGATTCTTAGCCATATGCCGCAAATTCACAACCATCAACCGCTAGTCTAATTTAGGATTAATTTCCATTTCCTCAGCACGCAGAAAATTTCTCTGCTAACAAAGAAATTTTCTCAATTTCTTCCGCGCGGGGAAATCTGCTAGGAATGAAAATGCAAATGAGACAACGAACAACTGATTTACAAAAAAGCATTTTACAATGGAATTCTGAAATAACGAACCCCCGATATAATGATATTCCCGGTATAATGAACCAATGTCTGGTCCTTGAATAAAAAATTCTTTAAGGTTTAACGAACACCCAATTTAACGAACTTCTTCTTGGTTGCCTTCTTAGTTCATTATATCGGGATTCAACTGTATCTGCATATAACATGCAAATAATCAAACAATCGTCACGGGCTTGCTCGATTAGGCCATTTGAGTCGAACGTCGTATACTTATACCGGGTGTCCCAACAAAAAGTATACAGATTTGATCAACTCTAACGATCAGAATTTAGCATGAATCAATCCGAAATCATTTTTAAAACATTACTCGGTAGTTAACTTGAACATAGATACCTTGTTTGTTGACATTGGTGCTTTGAGTGTAGAGATATGAATCTTCAAAGGACAAATTTGCCACCACCTCCCAACCAGAGCTTTGGCGTTTTGGCCTATATCGCTATATCATATGATACATGGTCAGCTAGAGCTACAGTTTAACAAAAGATGATTAAATACAATACAAAATACTAAACAGAGATTACAGCGGAATTAGTTCCAAATAATATGAGGTTGATATAAGAAAGTAGATTTGAGATTATTGGTTATTATTTTCTAAACTAATGCGTTTGGTGTNTAAATTCTGATCGTTAGGGTTGACCAAATCTGTATGCTTTTTTTTGGGACACCCGATATATTTCGTCAGTAGAGTTCACAGCCCACTGGTTTTATGTTGCACTTAGTTGTCGACAGATTCCTTTCAAGAGATATCCAATTTGTACTATCGGTGTCATGTATGCTATTGATAGAAGAAAGAAACTGTCCATTGCGGTATCTTCACCTCTAATAACACAATTTTATAGCAACCTTTCAATGCTACCAGGCTATATAATATTTAAACGTCAAGAGTTCATTGCAGAGAAAATTTGACTTTGAAAATAAAACAAAAAGTGAAAATCATTAGGCAAAATTAGATAAAAGATGCGAAGGGAGGAACATCACAAAGCTACGTGAGAGCAAAGACAACTATTTTATATGATTAAATATTTATACGCATAAGAGCTCATATTTTGCCGCAGCATACGAGTCTTCTTCAGAGCAAAACTAACGAAATTAAAAATTTACAATAATTTGAACGAAGGTTAACTGTAATGCGATTAGCTAAGGTGTGCTGCATCGCAGAGGTGAATGTGGCTAGATGTGGGGGATAAACTGGTGGAAGGAAGGTTTGTTGGAACGAAAGGAAGATTTGAACTTATTTATATTCAAGATTCAAGGAGGTTATCAAATGAAGTTATTAACTTATTACTGTTCATATAATTGAATTTAAAAGCAACCTATCTTTCTAAGTGATTTTGGAGTCCTGTTTTCAAAATTTCCGGGGAAATCCTTTTGTCAGTGGCAATCCTTTGCTCATTTAAATGGCGAAATCTTCATGACAGGGGCATTTTCCGACGATCTAAAGGGCGTGGTCACAAGAGTTTTCCCGGGGGCAAGCCCCCGGACCCCCATATTTCATCGCTCCGCTTGCACTTACTTCCAGCCCCCCCAATATGAATTTCGTTCCGACGGGCCTGTATTATGTTATGATTATTAGTAGTAAATTGCAACCAAGTAGTATTTATGTTTGCGGTCAGTGGTCCTGTTCATACCGTTCGGTGTGAGAGTATCATCAAGACAATGAAGTATTGTTTTCTAGCTCGTCAGACACTCTCGCGTTCATTGTGTTTTGTGGCAGTATAGGACAGCAGTTAATTGCAATGGTCGTTTACAGAGGTCTAGGTTACACGATACAGGATTGCTTTTCAACTCGGATTGGTTTTAACCCATCCTTGTTCAACTCGCATCGTTGTCATTGCAGTTACACGACACTGGATTGCTATGAACCCACTTGTGATTGCCTGGCAACAAACCACGTGGCCAATTAGCATCATATTCTATAATTAGACTTCTAGTAGATGTAATTACTATTGTAGAAAGTTGCAATCGCATAGTAATTATGGTTTCGGAGATAATTAGGGGGGGTGCATTTTTTAGGGGGGTAGAATAGGGTTAAGGAAGGGAAATTATCACCATAAAGGAGTACGAATGATTTATCATAATCTCTGTAAGGTTTATGAATGGGTCGAGCATCCTCCGTATATTAAAATTATTTCACAATGTACCTGAAATAGTTTTCTCGCATCAAAGGTAGGTTTCTTCGGCCTCGGAGGATTGCGGTAATTTCTTGCTCCAGCACCGGTATTGTTTGATGGATCTTTAAGCAAGAACCCAGTATTGATGACAGTTGCATGAAGTTTGACGTAAGGGCCAAAATCTTTTTTCATTATTCCGGCAGATGTGAACTGATCTTTGATAAAGTTTGCCATTCGCTGCAACCTACGTGCAAAAAGGAGGTTTAAAAAACGGTTAAACAATGCCTGTACAAATTGGAAATGACACACAATTTTTGCAAGTAGGATTCTTGTCCACACGGTAACGGCAAAAATTGTGCTTTGGATGCAGGACTTTTTTTTTTTTTTTATATATTCCATTAAAAATTTTACAAAACATATTACTGATTACACTACTTACAAACAACTTTACGATACTACAAGTACGATACCAAAAGGGGAGCAAAAAATATGACAACCCCCGGGCCATTACATGGAAAACGTTAAACTACATACAACTACACATAAATACTACAAACGATTAAATACTAAAGAATACTATACTTGATTCTGTCTAACATTAGATGTCCGGTCAGAGTTTCGATAAATCAAAATAATGTCGCGAGCATAACTCTTTTGCTGTTTTATCGTGGGTAGTATGCCTGGCATCTAATGTGAAACAGAATTTACAAAGAAAAAGAAAATTTACGTTTAGGAACTTAGTGGTTTCTTAACATTAAACTGAAGTTTCAAAAGATCTTAGTCAAACCGACCAGTTTTGTGAATGAATCGTAGAGTCAATTCGAGTATATTCCTGTTCAAGTCATCAGAAAGGTCTTGATTACCATATAGTAAAAGCTGCGTTAGAGCATCGTTCGGAAGATTGGCGATTTGGACAAATGGTCGTAATAATTCAAGAATTCCAGCGAGAAGATCTTGTCGTTGAACATCAAAAGAAGGGCAGAGCAACAAAAAGTGCTCCGTATCCTCAATGCCATCGCTCGTTGGGCACATTGGGTTTATGGTATCCCTAAAATTATGCTTGAATTTGTGGAGATTTAACTTGCTGAGACCAACCCTAAGTTGGGTAAGATAGGATAATCCTATTGGATCGTGAATTCCAAAGACAGATTTTGAAGGGGGACGGATTATTGATAAGAGCTTTTTCTTAAAAACAGCAACAGAAGGTGCAAGTCTTAATTCAGGCTCAAGATTATTCCATTCGGATAAGCAGTGAGGATAAAAGCTAGACTTAAATTTTTCTGTCCTTGCCTTTAATCGCCCGATGACATCCTGGTCGCGAAGACGGTACTGCGACTGATGAAGAGGGGGGATCGGATCCACTGTATACTCAGGGCTAAGATTATTTACAAACTTGTAGAACAAGGTAAGTCGTCTACTCCATCTTCGGGAACTTAGTGACTCCCAGCCAAGTTCTGCGTACAGCTTCTCTCGAGATGTTCCCCTCCATGTTCCTGTTACGGCTAAAGCAGCAGAATACTGAACAGACTCTAGCTTTTCCATTAAATTTGGTAAAATGATATTTTGACTGAATTCACATACTTTAGCAGGAATATGGTAAATAACATCACCATAGTCCAGGTGGGGTCGTACATAGAGCTTATATAATTCGTTTAGGGTATGCCTGGGCAGATATTTGGAGAGATATTTCAGCAAACCAATGCCCTTTCTTGTTTTAGAGATAGCTGATTTGATATGAGCTGAAAAAGAAAGCTTTGAGTCAAGGATAATTCCTAAATGTTTATGTTCATTTACTTTCTTCACAGGTATGTTGTTAAAAAGGATCACTGGATGATCAACTTCAATTCTCTTCCTTGAAAATGTTAGTTCAACAGCTTGTTTTTGCGGATCAGGATTAAATGACATTCTCCAAGCGTAAGCCCACTGTCTTATCAAGTCCAAGTCATGGTTCATATCGTTGGCAGCTGTATTGGAATCTTCAACTACTGTGAGCAATGATGTATCATCAGCAAATAACTTAACATTGCACTTCAAGCCTACAGCTAGATCATTTATATACACAAGGAAAAACAAAGGTCCTAGAATAGAGCCCTGGGGCACCCCTGCTGAAATATCTCCCCAAGTAGAACTCTGTCCATTCAGAACAGTCCGCTGCTTTCGATCCTTGAGAAAACTTTGGATTAGAAAAAGAAGTTGTCNATTTTTTGCCGTTTTCAAATTGTGCCGGTAGTGATTGCGTGAACATAGTCTTAAAACCAAAACTGTGAAATAAAAGTAAACAAAATGACAGAAGCAAGGTAAATTTTTGTGGTGAATGGACACTGTTTTTGCTTTTGTCTATAAATCCTCGAAACTTGACCAACTATCTTTGTATGCGATTCACAGAGCTCTTTGATGGATTAGCTTATTTTCTGATTAACTGACCTATCATGGAACAGCATAGGTTCCAATTCTCTCAAAAGGTCGGTGTAAAATTATGTGACCTATTTCTTTGAATGGAATGGCTTGAAAAAAAAGTTAGCTATTTTGTAATAATTCTACCATTGGACTTTTCAGAAATCTTCAATATTTTCAGAATTAGAGTGCTTTTTTCTTTGCTAAGAATTCAAGAAAAATTTTGAAAAAACTTAAAACCATCGTAATTTCTGAACTTTTGAGGAAACATCGAATAATTTTCCAGAAAAATATAGTTTATGAACGTCTACAATATGATATCAAGCAAAAGTCTTTCACTCTTCTGGTTTGCGATTTAGAAATTTGACGACGTCACATCCTCAAATGAGTTGAAATATGAAATACGCTGTTCTTTCGAAAATATTCAAGATTTCTGAAAAGTCCAACGGTAGAGTTATAGCAAAGTAGCTAAAGTTTCTTTCAAACCATTCGATTTAAAGAAATAGGTCACTGAATTTTACACCAACATCTTTATGCCAATTTAAAGATTTGGAACCTATGCTTCATGGAACATCCAAACAAGTGGAAAATAGCTAAACTGAGAAATAACGAAAGCGTTCATCATAATCCTCAGTTTCTCTACATCCCCATAATTTGAAATACGTGCAAGTGCATGCACCTTGTTTCCAGTATGCATTATTTTTCTCAATGTTTTGGTGATCTGCGAGTTGAGTTCCTTACAAAGAGTTTTTTATAAAAATACGTATACTACAAAGGGTCTGGGTCAAACGGCTTTCTTCTATATTTTGCAGAAATCTGACGAATTTTCACATTTCCACAGTAAGGATAGCAGCTCTAGCATAGCATCGCTCACCCGAACCTGGGGAAAGACAAATTTGTAAAACGAAAGACACAGGTTTTAGAGAAGACGAAATGATTCATTTCTGAAGAAAGCATTTCACACCTCTGAATGCAATAGAGCAAATCACAATAATATTATGGTTGGCTGAGCAGTAGCTGTGACATGTATCCTTGTATCATTGAGGCTGCCAACTCACTTTGTCTTTATGCACATTGTCACGGCACTGATTGGGTATATAAGACAATCATAAAGAATAGGATTGGGCAAACATCAATAATTTCGATCTGACTCCCTTTATTATTGAAAGAAAGCATGATCCAAGAACACAAAATCTTGGTTATTACTCAAAGGCCAGATCTTTTGTAATTTTTCCTCCTAGCCAGTCATATCCGCAACGACAGTATGCATTTAATCAGATCTGTCTCCTTTGTTCTTACGAAATTCACCCTTGCCGTCTAAAGGTCTATTATTGTGCAAATATTCCTTAAATTTCATCCAAAAATTCGATACATGTTGTGACAAATAGCAGAAACATTTAAATTTTTGGCATTACTATTTGAGGAATTTGTTTATTGATAAATGAATGCTAAAATTACCTGTCAGAACCGTCAGCAAGTTTCACTTTTGCATACAAAACAATAGCTGCTGACGGGTCATCGTTAAAACTTTCTATTCCCTCGAGGATGATCTTCATTGGTTTATCGCCAACAATTCTGTAAAAGATCATATTTTTTAATTTAAGCCTGCTTTCCATATACATTAGCTGCAAGACAGTCCTGTTAAATACTATTTTTTGTTTAGCACAGGATCGAGGTTTGCTATGCTCTAGACCAGAAATTTTGTATTGAAGTCTCGTACAGTCTGTTCACGCAACTTGTGGATAAATTTAAAACCTGGTTACTTAACTACAGAGCTAATCATTTCCTCGTGTTTCATGTCAGAAGGGTCCCAGTTGGCACTGTTCTTGTAGTACTCCTTTTGAGCTGTATTGTAGATCAGAAAAGAGCATCGCGTTTTACCTAACTTTACTAGAAACTTCTTCTGTCTAAGTTTGAATGAAGAAGGGCATACAGTAGCGCCTTTGGCANATATTCCTTAAATTTCATCCAAAAATTCGATACATGTTGTGACAAATGGCAGAAACATTTAAATTTTTGGCATTACTATTTGAGGAATTTGTTTATTGATAAATGAATGCTAAAATTACCTGTCAGAACCGTCAGCAAGTTTCACTTTTGCATACAAAACAATAGCTGCTGACGGGTCATCGTTAAAACTTTCTATTCCCTCGAGGATGATCTTCATTGGTTTCTCGCCAACAATTCTGTAAAAGATCATATTTTTTAATTTAAGCCTGCTTTCCATATACGTTAGCTGCAAGACAGTCCTGTTAAATACTATTTTTTGTTTAGCACAGGAGCGAAGTTTGCTATGCTCTAGACCAGAAATTTTGTATTGAAGTCTCGTACAGTCTGTTCACGCAACTTGTGGATAAATTTAAAACCTGGTTACTTAACTACAGAGCTAATCATTTCCTCGTGTTTCATGTCAGAATGGTCCCAGTTGGCACTGTTCTTGTAGTACTCCTTTTGAGCTGTATTGTAGATCAGAAAAGAGCATCGCGTTTTACCTAACTTTACTAGAAACTTCTTCTGTCTAAGTTTGAATGAAGAAGGGCATACAGTAGCGCCTTTGGCACGCTAAATGATGGTTGCAGGTTATGTGTCCATGTAAGTACAGAGGATTTGCAAGTAAGTACAGAGCCTACGAATTTCACGCAATAGTTCAAGTGATCACTTCGGCAATGTACTTATGGGATGACCAGGTGTTTTATAAGCAGACTGACCCGGCAGACGCTAATCTACATGGGATCAAGGACATATCTGCTTGTCTTAATCATTTGAAAATGACTGTAGGCCAAAATTTCTGCACACTTATTGTATGGCTATGGCCACCTGTTTTTACTAACAGCATCAATCAAGCTGCGACGAATGCTTTTACATGATAAAGCCATGATTCATGAGTAGCTGGAGCCAACATCGGCAAAGTCACTGACCTTTTTATGTCATCTTGCAGCTTTTTTAGAAATTCTGCAGCCATACCCTCGGAGATAGAATAAGACAATTTATGACCAGGCAATGGATTTATGAGCTAACGATGAAAATCTTGGAAATAATTTTACCGACGAGCAAAATCTGGCCAATAATTCTAGAAATAAGCAAATGATAAAAAAACTGGCAAATGAGTTTACAAATGATCAGCCAATGAAAAACTCGCAAATAATTTTACAAATGAGTAATTCATGAAAAGAATGGAAACAAGTCTACGAAGGCGCATATAAACAAAAAATTATCAAATAATTTAAATACTGAGAAGATAATAAAAAAACTGGCAAATGATTTCACAAATTATCAGCCAATGAAAAACTCGCAAACAATTTTACAAACGAGGAATTCAAGAAAAAGGGGAAACAATTTTACTAACGTGCATATAAACAAAACTATTAAATGATTTAACTAATGGCAAAGTAATAAAAAAAAACTGGTAAATAAATTTACAAATGATCAGCCAATGAAAAACTCGCAAATAATTTTACAAACGAGGAATTCAAGAAAAAAATAGAAACAATTTATACAAATGAGCATGTCAAAATCGCAAATAATTTTACAAATAAATAATTCATAAAAGAATGGAAATAATTCTACTAATGAGAATATAAACAAAAACACTGTCAAATAATTTATAAATGAGCAAATAACGAAAAGCTTGGAAATAATCTAGCTGATGAGGAAAGAACGAAAAATTTGGGAAAATTTTACAAAAGATCAGAAGATGAAAAGCTCAGAATCAGCTTTGAGAAAGAGCAGAAAATGAAAAAATCTTGCAGATAATTTTACCAATGAAAAAATAACGAAACAAGTTTGGACATAATTATTAAAGGTAACGTGTCCATATATAAGGCCACCGTTATACCCAACATGTCAACATCCATCAAATTCTCGGCATATGATTGGTTGATATTCAAACTGATCACACGAATAGAGAAAATTGCTGTAAGCAACATTTTGTGATCACAAAACGATAAAACGTCACAGGCAGTGGGAACAAAGCCTTCTTAATCCATCCCTTGTTTTGTGGACCATGTCTCTTTGCTAGATTTCAATATCAGTCGCATAGCAACCTTTTATGCGTGATTGAAAACAAATTTTAGTTGATCACATGCCTTCCTCTGGGAGGCCTACCTGTATGGACACATTACATTTAAGAAAATAATGAAAAGCTTAGAAATAATTTTACCAAAGATCAGAAGATGAAAGCTTAGAATCAGCTTTGAGAAAGAGCAGAAAATGAAAAAAACTTGCAGATAATTTTACCAATGAAAAAATAACGAAAAATGTTTGTACATAATTATTAAGCACATAATGAAAAGTTTAGAAATAATTTTACCAAAGATCAGAAGATGAAAGCTTAGAATCAGCTTTGAGAAAGAGCAGAAAATGAAAAAAACTTGCAGATAATCTTACCAATGAAAAAATAACGAAAAACGTTTGTACATAATTATTAAGCACATAATGAAAAGTTTAGAAATAATTTTAGAAAACGGAAACAAATAAAAAAAAAATTCGTAAATAATGTTATTGATGAGAAAATAACGAAAAGCTTGGGAATGAATTTACTAATAAGCGAATAATGACGAGCTTGGAGATTTTTTACAAAAGGGGACAAAATGCAACATATTAGCAAATAATTTTACTAATTAGTAAATAATGAAAACAAAAACGTCGGAAATAATCTTACTACAGAGAAAATAACGAAAAGGTTGAACATTATTTTATTAATGAGCAAATAAAGAGACTGTTGGAAATTTGTTTACTAATGAGCAAATAATGAAAAGCATGGAAATAATGTTACTAATGAGAAAATACCCAAAAGAGCTTGGATATGATTTAAAAAAGGAAAAAATAAAAGCTTGGAGAAAATTTAACCGGAGCCAAAAATACAATCGAAATTTCTTTTAATCTGATTTTTCGCAGGGCAGTTGTAGCTTAAAATGGATCATGCATGCTCCCAAAGATAGCCAAGCCTTTCAACTAAATGGTGATAGAAAGCATGACTCAATAATGTTGGATTTCAGGAAGCAAGGCACAATCTATCTCGTGAATTCTTTATGGGCCATCAGGTAGAGAGCGCGATATTTTGGTTCTTAGTGGAAATAAAACTCTAATAATTACTTACAATCTCTCTCTCATTCATCAAGGCCATGACACCCATTGTTAAATGAAGACGCTCAACATCCTGAATTAAGTCTTCATCAAAGCCTTTGCACTGAAATTAAAATCGCATTTTTAGTTGCTAAAGCACAGAAACACAATATCTTGTACAATATGAATGATCGGTTGACCCAATAAAAATGAAACTTTTCCAAAAACCATTAAAAAATGATTTTGTTACCGATCATAAATATTTGTTGTGTGAACTTGTGGAAAGGATCGACTTGATTTCAGAGATCATTGTTATCTCATTCCTACAGGAAAGAGCGACGAAAATGTAAAGTGAAAAACAATATTTTATGCAATAGTGCTTCACGAAACATAGTAGTTTTAGCCAAAAGCTATATTTTGCAATTTCATATAAAAGTACACGTCCAGCAAGATATAGGACTTTTAAGAAGGATATAAACAACCAATTTAATTTCGGCTTAAACAATTGGTTTTATAATACTCTCTTGCGATTCTGGAGCATGCCTCAAAAGCAGGTAACTCGCAAATGCTCAATTTCCGAAAAAAATCAAACCGATTTTAAGCAATTGCAATATCACACAAACTAATTTGTTCCTTGACAGAAATCCAAGAAAAGACATTTTTAAGATTAGTGATATATTGAAATTTGTGGTGATTTTTCAAAAAATTTCACTTTTTTGGGTCACCCGGTATTATTCGAGAGACTTATAGCTAAAAGTCATATTGTAGTTAATTGTACATAAAAACTAAGACTGAGATCTTTAAAGAGACACAATCGCAAATTTTTTGTGTTCGAAAATCTCAACGAGATTCTTCATGCATAAAGTAGAGACTTCGTACATTCCGAAAATGTATTTACTATTTTCGTACGACTTCTAGAAGTATGGGAAAACAGTAACAGGAAAGGAAATAATGAAGTTTTGTACCCACACTTTTTAAAGGCACGTGCGCAAATACAATAGAAAGACAATAGAATAATTCCCGGGCCCCGAGTTTCTAAATTTTCGGCGATTGTGTTTAAATACATTTTTGGAATGTACGAAGTCTCTACTTTATGCATGAAGAATCTCGCTGAGATTTTCGAACACAAAAAATTTGCGATTGTGTCTCTTTAAGATTAAATTAAAATATAGGGAATTTGCATCATGACTTTTTAAAAACATGGTAGTGTTGTATGACACTGCTAATCTTTCAATAATATGTAGTTCTTAATATTTGTAGCAACAGGGAATGACCAAATAATGACTAAATTGTGAGAACTACTTTGGAAACTTGATCAAGATACAGAAACAAAATCTTCAGTTTGAAAATCTTCAGAGCGCTGTGGAATGGTAAGCAATTAATAAAAGGATGCCATATTTTTGTCAGCAAGAATCCAAATTGTTCTTTCTATCTTATTTTGTCGAATTCTTTTGGTTCTGAAAGATGCGGGAGAGTAACTTCTTTGACAGCAATAAAAATAACAATGTAAGATAACGCACACCCCAGTGAAGAAGAAGCATAGACAATCTAGATAGGACTTGGGCTCTCCTTGAAGTTATTTTAGTGTAAGCAACTTTTATGAATTGGGTTAGACAAATTTCTGGTGCCCGAAATATTGCTCAAAAGTACTGGATGGATTGGAGTGAGTCGAGATCTGGTTGATAGTCACGAGATTGATGTACCAGGTTACTCAAAAAATATCTCCCTATTCGAAACAGCATTGCAGAAAATTTATTTGCGCTATTATGACCAAAATTTATTTTCTAATAGCTACGAGATTGAAGTATTTTTAGTGTTTTTTTGGTAATTTTCAAAATAGTGGTCCGGTAGAAAATTCAAAAGATTCAAAAAATTAGTTTTGCAGAACATCCAGAAAATGGCCTAGAACGGATGATCAAAGGCATCTCGAAATAAAAGAAACGCAACATGTCCCCGGGGGGAGGGTACTTCATTGTGACCATGATCCGAACTGCATCTGGACTTTGACAAAAGGACCCATTTGCATGATACGATTTTCGATAATTTCGAACCCATTTGCATGAATATCAGGAAATTTCAAGCCCATGCGTATGAATTTGGCAAAAAGAGATTTTTCGATAGTTTTGCGGCTCTTTTGCGGCTAATTATTATGGGACCTATTTTGGGGGCCCATTGATAAGAAAATCCTAAAAATACCAACCCATTTATCAGAATCAAACAAAATATCGGACCCATGTATGTGTAGGGAATTTCAGATGAAATAACCCTCCCATATGAGCGGCACGTCCAGCATGACTTCACAATGAAGTACCCCCCCGGGACCTTGTCAGTTTTACTATTTCGAATACTCCTTTTTTCCGAGCAATAAATTCGATATTAATTTCAGCTTCGGTCTCAGTCTCAGTTTATATCATTTTATTAGTTATGCTAATTTTCAAAAGAATTTCGAATGGATTTCAAAAGAATTTCGAATGGATTTCAAAAGACCTGGCACATTTAATCGTGCGTTTTAGACAATTTTCCGGCTCTTCTGCAAGACTGATCTTTTAATTCTTTCGAATCCACCAAGGGACTACTCCTTTGAAAATTATCAAATGGAATATATAAAATACTTGGATCTTTCAGCTATTAGAAAATTAATCTCTATGATTATAATTATGATTATGATTTTCAAACAGGGGGACTTATTTTTTGAGTCACCCGGTGTATTTTTAATTTTCATCGCATTTTTATGAGCTCTGAGAGTATAGGTAAATTCGATTTTACCAACATTTCTTTCCCGCAAAATGCCCGAAAAAGGGACGTAAAACACTTGATCAAATCGTAAAGAAACTCCTTACACAAAACAATACAAGAAAGTGCAATTGTTCATGGGTAAGAAATATCGTCTGCAAATTTATTTCCATGGGATTGAAAATATTTAGTATTGCTTAAAAATCTATTTCCTCTAACTCTTGAGAGAGATGAAATGCCTTGGTGTATTGTTCTGCGCGAGAAGATTCCTTACGATTTGATAATATGTTTTGACCCTTTTTCAGGTATTTCGCAACCAAACAATTTTCGTAAAGTCGAATTTACCTCGCATAAATTAGAAAAAATAGGAACTTTTTCTGGCTCACACGGTAGTTATCTTGGGCTTAAAATATATAATTGCAGTGAATATTACACAAGAATCAGCGTTCAACGAAGTCTTCACCATAATATTCTTAATCTAAAGTCTCTCGGTGCTTCTGAAAAATAGCTCTAGAGTTTCTTAAATTCTCAGCCATCCTGGTTTCTAGTTCTTATAAATGAGTTTCTTATAAAAAAAAAAACCCGTAAATGCTGATATATGATTATCGTAAATAAGTTTGATTTCATGATGTAAGGCGAAATCAAGCTCCCGATGTTATTAGGTCACCTGGTACTCACAAAGGCTTTCAATCATATTCAACTTGAGCTCAATCAGTTTAAAGACGCTGTGCTCCCCATGATACTTTGTACGCGCGCGAACCATCAAAACATCATATTGGCTGCAAACAAAGTATTTTGAAAACGAGATAGTGGGAAGGGAACATATAGCTCGAAAGTACAAAGCTTTCCTAATCCTCCCATTATTTCAGGAAAGTCTGCTGTTTGAGTTCAAAAGCGATCGCATAACTACCTTCACTTGAAGATTGAAAAGATGCTATAGCCTCATGATTGCTAGGCCAAAATAATTCCCATACAATGTGCAATTCATTGTGCGACCACGAAAGATAGTAGGGAGAGCAGGGTCATTAATTTGTTTTCTACTTACCTCAGCACATTCTTCCAAAAATACTCTCTCAAATTCCTCAAACCGTCTTGTCGTTGAATCACAAATGAGTGGTATGGAAATGAAATGTGTTAGGGGGAGTTTGTTTCTTGAAGATTCAACAATCAGATCGATTCTTGACTTTGCTGACAAAACACTGCTCCTGTCATTTCCGTGGATAACTAAAAAAAATAGTTGAGTTCTGCATAAGACCTCAATTTTTACCCATAGACATTATAGCTCTGTAAAAGAGTCTGGAAGAAAATAAAGAGTAAATTTCCGGGACCATCGGATTCAAAAACCTTATCTCTCTGTAAATACAGCTGACAATGAACTGATTTTCACTCAATAATTGTATTTTATGTTGTTCTCAGTGCCAAATAAATTTCATCAAAATCTTGCATTCAGAAAATTTTTAAGGCATGTTTTTATGTTGGGGGTCACTTTTTCTTGGCCCATCCATCATAATGATACTAGGTGTATCTGAAAAAAATAGGCCATTGGCTATTGTTAAAATGCACCTGTGATGGTGTCTGCCCCCCAGTAGCCTTCTTACTTAAAATTTTAAAGATCTACAGGGTATCTGAAAAAGTGTACATATTTCAAAATCCACCAAAATCCAATCAGTATACGTATCGCTAAATTTCTTTTTGCTCCATTTTGCCATAGATTAAATTACTTTAAACAGCAATAAAATTGTATGATCTTGATTAACCCTATCTCACCTGGGGGAGTGGATTCCACTCCTTACCAAGTTTTTGTTTGCTACTTCTAAGAGATGCAATGAATGCAGAGTCCCAAGATTGCGCAAGTTTAGCCTTACATCTATACTGTATCAAATGATGAAAATTGTAAGATGCTAAATATAGCATGGTAACCATGGCAACCAATTTTTAACCGAGTGGTCGACGAAAATTTAATACCTATTTTGAAATTGTTACAAATATTAATCTCAAATATGGTGCATATTATGCTGAAACGTGTATTTAATGATACCCAACTCAATTTGACAAACAAATATAATTTAGTCCCTTATTTTGTTGTTATAATCATGATGCCCATTATCATAATAATCATAATTTTATATCTTTTCACTGTCATAGCAACAAGAACAATAGCCTTAATTTGCTTTTATCACGTGATTTTGATTGTTTGCATCAAATTCCATCTAATTACTAAGTTCATAGCTACTGTAACAGCAGAGAAAAAGAGGGGGGGGGGGGTGGAATCAACCACCCCCAGGCATTGACCGCTTCAAAAGTCCCAGGTGAGATAGGGTTAAAACGGTACGAAATAGCAATTGAAAATCTTATTTTGAAGATGACCCTTTTTGAAACCAAACCCTTAAGATCGTTGGAAAATGCCCCTGTTGTGAAACATTTGCCATTTAAGGCCCCCGGTTCCCAGCTTCCCATGAGCTTGGATATTTCAAACTCAGATGAGCATCTGATGAAAATCTTCAGGCATATAATGGGTGGGCCAAAAAAGTAGCCCCCAGGATAAAAATATTATTGAAAAACATCCTGAATGCAAGATTTTGATGACATTTATATGGCACTAAGTACAACATAAAATACACCGCCTGAGTGAAAATATCTTCATTGTCAGTTGTCTTTACAGAAAAATCAGCCTTTGAAAAAACAGCGTCACGAAAACCACTGTAACAAAAATCACTAATCATAGAAAGTATAATTTGACCAAACAAAGTGTCTAATATAAGACATTTTTCCTGTCACTGCATTTTTTTCACTCTACTTGCATCTCTTTTGTAACAATAATCATAACATTACAAAAAACTCATGAGCTACAGGCAATGTGAAATTACAAATTAGATTTAAGTATGATATATCGATAATATTCCTAGTTCATTATTTCGTTCGTGACATATTGAGCCGCGCGGGACAGGGTGACATAATGGCTCTAGGTCATGTCAATCTGCCAGGCGCAGGGATTAAAATGGTGCCTTTCACAGGAGAAGTAGACAAAGGAAGAATATTACAAACGAATCAATAAACTAGGAGTATCCTTGATATAAAATACTTAAATCTGTTTTAATTCTGCTTTTCCTATAGCTCGTGGAAACTGCTACACTAGGAGAGGCATTCAAAAACAATGATCGAATCAACCTCGTACCCTGCATCAATGAAGGTTTTCCGTAATCTGTAAACTGAAATGCCTGGACCCTGGATCCTATTTGGCTATTATGCAGTTTGATTGGCTCCTTTCAAAACAAAAGAAATTTCTCAACTTGAAGAAGTTGCGTTCAGTCGATTTAAAGAGCGCTCGAATTAAATGGCTTAATATCACAAATTAAATGGCTTAATATGGCGAATGATTGTGTTGAGGTGTTCGAATCATGGAATATCTATTTCGAAATGTCGAATATGGGATTCGAAAGTACCTGTCTGCCTAATTATGCCAATAATTAGTTAATTATGCTAATAATTAGTTAATTATGCTAATAACTAGTTAACTATGCTAATAATTAGCTAGTTGTTCTTACTATTAAAAAAAAAGGATATCTGTTGAGGGCCATCCTAGACTTACAACATTTACCCTTGGGAGCCAGGTTGTGATCGCATGTGTCAAAATTAGGAAAATTTCAATTTTTACCGTAGCATTGTATTACTTATGGACCATGCAATGGTAATAGAAAGATACATTTACATTCAGTTCTTTCAAAATTACAAAGATTAATTTAAAAATTCTTCTCGCTGCCACGAGAAATGAGGAAAAACATTATTTGCATAGAAACTATTCAATAATTGAAAAATCCATTGGTGCGTTATTATTGATTAGTGATTTTGTTACAGGTGGTCTTCATGACCATCTTATTCAAAAGCTCATTTCTCTGTAAAAACAGCTGATAATGAATTGATTTTTACTCAGTAAGGTGTATTTTATGTTGTAGTTGCCGTCATATACACTTCATCAAAATCTTGCATTCAGAAACTTTTTCAGAAATGGTTTTATCTTGGGGGTTTCTATTTTTCACCGACCTGTTGTGTGGTTTATCATGATGCATTTTTGTAATGAATGACTACAAGATTATACCTACCTATTTCACCTTCTATTCCTGGTTTTGGGAGTCTGATTTGTGTCTTTGTTTCTCTTTCAATTCTGAATATGTTTTCCTGCTTTCTTCCACAAATGAATTTGAAGTAATAGCTTGGGATATCATCACAGTATGCAGTGTAGCCTCTATCTGTTTTCACTATTGACAATGTATCTCCATCATCACATGGTTCATCTTCCATATATCTATCAGCTAAATGATTTGCAAAAAATAGGAAAAATAAAGAGTTTTACTGCTGCCTTACACTGTACATTGTTTAAAAGCAGCCTATCCCCTTAATTAATGACAAAAATTGATAACGATTTTCAGTGAATATTCCACAAATTTAAAACTTTTTTCGCTTTAATAAGAAAAGCAAATACCAGGTGTCTTAAAAAAGTACCCCCTTTAGACTGGGAAAGGAATACAATGATAACATTTCACGACTTTCCAATTGTGCAAAACTAAATTTGACAATCTTCCACTTAAGGTTACTGTAACCCTTCAGACACAAATTTATCGATTTTTCGTTTTCCTCATATCCCGATGGTTTAAGTATTTGAGTATCGTTTCAACCAACTCACTTCCAGAAATAACCACAATTACTGGGAAATTTGAGCATTTTAAAAGAAGCAATCATATTTCTCAAAAATTGCGGGAATAGACTTCAGAGGATTAAAGTAAACTCATTTGACCTTGCAGCTATATTCACAACATCCCCTGCTGTTATTTTCTTGATATAACGATTGAACAAGACCGCGGTAAAGC
>REGM01000065.1:893723-939865 GCA_004194415.1 Aurelia aurita
AACGCTAACCAACAGTGGTGTTCTCTCATCATAGGGGCCTAAGTTTGGGCTGTTAGTGCATTGGCCAAATTTGCACTCAGCTTAACCCCCTAAATTTTTTCCAGTTGGGGGTTACAAGAAATAAGCCATATTTTTTCCACAGACCAATGCACTAAATGTCCTGGACTTGCCCAAGTCTCACTTTCTTTCCTCGATTACGGTAAAAGTCGCTGCGGGGGCAGGGAGAAGGAGAAAGCGGAGGAGAAGGAGAGGGGAAGTCCCCTCCTTCATTGGGCAAGTCCATACATGTCCATGCAAATGATCAATGCCATCGAAGAGACAATCGAACACCAGCATGAAAATATTTTGCCAAAGTAGAGGAGGGTTGGGTGGGAAAAGCGAAAATCAGCCACCAGCCACAATCCACAATCGATGATTACCGGAGATGTTTGCATTCTCAATGTTGAAATTAAAGTGGGAGTAAACATTAAGTTACAAATGCATTTATACGATCTTAAGGCCCATGCTAACTTGTATCCAAAAAAATAGGAACAATATAAGCCCAATTCTCTAAACAATATGATACCTCATTGCACAAGGCCAGATGGGGCTTGCATTGCATCATTCAGTGTTATCCAAGTAACATTCTAAGGCAATAGAGCACGACAGGGGTGTTATCTTACAGGTACCAAGGGATACAGGAATTGGTTACCCTTCCTTTAAATAAGCAACGACACGACCTCTTTGCCCGAATTAACTGTGATGTAATCATGTAAAATTTCAATTTAATCCCTATTTGCTACACGTTATCGCCATGTCGTTTCCACTGCGCGATAAACTTTCTTCGCATTTGAAAACATGGCGACGAGGAAGCGAGGAAGCGATGACATTTCAATGCGTAGCGAGAACCAGCCAAAAGGAGATCTTATAATATAATAATGTAATAAACTCTTTAATTTAAAGTTTGCTAAGAAGTTATAGCTATAACGCTAATTAAGGCCAACTATTTATAAAAATACAGACAATATATTAAGAAAAATACAATTTACGATTACAATAGAAAACCTAAACTGGGTTAAAATATTTTACATAATCTGCAGTTACAAGCTTGGCATTTATGGGCTTTAATGAGTCTTTTAAAATCTCAAGGTAGTCTGAATTTCTGGAGGTAGTGTCTCCCATACTTTTCCCCCATAAAGCTGATCGTATCGGTTCCAAGGCAAGTTGTCTTCACCGTCGGTAGGGTAGTTTATCAGAACACCTAAGATTGTAAGGCGTTTCTTTTTCCTCTAAAATTTGCTTCATAAAGCTAGGATTTAGATTAGCTTTTGTTGTATAAATCTCTACCATGAGCAACTGCAGGCTCCTCTGATGAACGGTTACCGAATTATCCATTTCCAGTAAATTTTCAAAACTAGAAACTTCGAACCTTGTCAGCATATTTTTCTACATGGGCAAAAATTAACATCTAAGAAGTCATACCTATTTCTGACGTCATATTTCCAGTGTCTAAACAACAATTTCTCTTTTGTTACAGGTGATATAGCCACATTCATTGCGCCAACCCACTCCGATGTGACCTTAACCAAAGGGAGGAATAAAACAATTTATTGCACTGTGAAAAGTAGACAAGCTTCAAAAGTCTTATGGGAAGTTTTTAGCGGAAAAATCAATACACAGATACTGCCAATGAGACAAATCCATACTGGCGATCACTATCTAACTACTATTGGGATTCTCATAATCACACCATCTGAAGAACTTGCTAAAAGGAATCCATTTTTAAGATGTAATGGAATCCCGCGACATGGAACGGCTATACACCGAACTGTCTACCTTAAAATAAAAGGTGAGAGATTTCTACTATTGCAGCCAGTTATTATTTTTACACATTGAATCTTGGCAATACGTTGACATTAATTGTGTAAAATATTATTGCCCTTTCATTTCAAATTTACCATATGCTAAGAGAGACTGTTTTTGAAATAATCACTATTTTCAGAATTACAGTATTTTCATATATCTGCTAGTTTTGGAGTTGTAACTTCATCAAAATGCTAAATCGTAAACCATAAAATCTACAGACTGGTGCTTACTACCATCTTGTAGGTCTTCAAAAATCGAGGTTTTCTTGAATATTTTATTTATTTTCCTCAATAAATTTTGAACTTATGGTGCTCCTAATGTTTTTCAAAGCTTTAGATATTTCCTTTCATATATCTTTTTATAAAATGTAAAATCGCTGCAATAGACCTTCTTTTAGCTATTCTACAAAAGAGTCTGAATCGAATAATATTTTGCATACATTTTGTAGAATTTTCGAATGTGCACAACAGTCATAGAAGCTCAAACGCCACTCAAATATTTTCGTATAAAAATGTATAAAAATGTCGCTCGATCCTGACTCTTTTGTAGAATAGCTAAAAGGTTTATTCTAAAAATAATGATGATGTCAAAAATGCTCTCTCTGTAATTAAGGCAAATTGCTTCATTCGAAAGAAAAGGGCATTGATATTTTACACGATTAATTTTAAAGTTTTGCGAAGATTCGACGCCTGTGATTTTTACACAGGGTTCTGCGCATTGTCTTCTTCTTCAACTTTTTGTTCATAGATTCCCTAAAGAATAATCATGGGCGGTAGGAAATATATAGATTTTTATGTGGGTAATATTGTGGTTATAGGTTGCGTTTTTCAAATATTGTTAGCTGCGATATTTTCACAGGGCGTGGCTTCCTGTTATTATGTAGCAACTTGATGGTCGACCCAACAGGCAGACGCTAAATTGCCCTTTGGAAAATATTCTGGCCACAGGTTCATAGCTTGCGGTATTTTGCAATAATATAGTACCGGATGAGTAAAAAATGTTTAGACATTTGAAAGCCTAAAGCTCTCAACCATTTTTCAGATTCCTATAAACTGATAATACCTGTGTAGATGACAATTCAACTTAGATAAGACATTTTAGTTTGTAAAGTTGGTTATATTGTTCTCAAATTACAAGTGATTAAAAACCATGCTACATCTCAAAATCCTTCAAAAACGGCCTAAAAATCATTGATCAAATTTTGCTTGATCTAACATCTAAATATTTTTCTGAATCATCCGGTACTTCTATGGCCAAAAACATGTTTGATCTATATAGATTTTGAGAATATTTAAGATAGGAAGCCAAAGATTTTACATCGGATTAATGACATATTTCCTACACTTCATTATGTTCAGAATGTTAGAGGGAATGCTCTATCTTAAAGAACGCAGGTCAACCATCGTACTTTGCAAAATGGCGGAAAATTTCCCTCAACTGGTACTGGAGTGTGATTAGTTCACCTAAACGAGTCACTTTTCCTCTAGAAAGCTGCAAAATAGCGGAAAATAGCTTCGAAGCAACTGTGCTCTCCCCTTGTGGCCAGACTGGCCGGCAACTTAATTTATATTGATCACCAATGCAATGGCTAGTTCAGGGGCGGGCAAGTACTGTAAAATGTTGACTCCGTGTTTGTCCAAAGGGATTGGGAAAAAAGACCGGTTTTCTTATCAAAAAGTACGACGTTGCTGCCCAAAACAACCAGTTTTGGAACAAAGGTGAAATTTGAAGAATTTGATCTTCTGTGCTACCAAAATAAATCTTACTGCTGTTGTACCTGACCAAAATTCTGAAGTTTGCACTTTAATGGTTGGTTCTACATTTGTCCGGAAAATTTATGTGAAAAATACTACAAAATAAAATTGCCAGCAAAGGAGTTCCACCTTTGTCCGGCAAATTTACGCAAAAAAGACCAGTATCTCAACCACGACTACCAGTTTTAGGACATTTCTGCTTTAACAGATATAACTACAACCTGCTTTGGGATGTTGGATAGAGCTTTTTAACTAAACTACCGGTTTTTGGGACAAACATCGCCAGTGATGATTTAATTCAAAATTGTCTGCCAAAATAAAGAAGACTGCGGAAAATTTTCAGAAAAAAGACCGGTTTTTGGGACAAAAGTGATGTAAACATTTTTGTCGAACTACCGCTTGTCGGACAAAGGTAGGACAATTTTCCACAGTTGCCCGCCCTTGCTAGTGTTAGTGACAGTATGTCGAAAGCATAGGAGATCTGGTATAAAAGACCTAGCTAGACTTGTGTGTCGTTTTTCACAATTTATTGCTGCCTGAGTCCCCAGGGATGACTTGCTATTGGTAGGTTACAGCTAGTTTCAAAGCTATCATGTCTCTTATCCTAGAACTTAATTTGATAATATCTCCAAAGAAAGAATGTCCTAAGTAATTATCGTTTTCTTACTAGATGACACAGTTCTGAAGTCACCAAAGGAAGACGAAGCAGGAAGAAATCATTACAGGCGTTTAGCATATGGTTTTGGTATTGGTTTTGGCGCTTTTGTACCTGTCGTGATTATTGGAATTGCGATTTTTCGTGTTCTCTTCAGAAAGAAGTATGAGATCATGAAGAAGCCATAGATAACTGTTTTTACGCCTATTTCTAGTCAATAGATTTTCCGAGCGGACAGAAATGTTATTGTTTAAGGCTGTTTTCCAGTCGGTCGAATTATCCAAGCGGGCGGAATTTTACGCAATCAAAGTCGTTCAACCCTAAATTTCTATTCAATTACAAAGTGGCGTTTTCTGTCGTAAGCAAAAAATTTCTGCCCCCTCGGAGAATTCCACTGACTGGAAACTTGCCGTTAAGGCCGACCTCCACTTGCAGTAGTTTTTGGTCGGCACCCAGCGCGCTTGTCTAGTGCGCATGATCTAATGTTGGACATCATGCGCACTAGACGAGGGCGCTGGTCACGTCGGCCTTTACAGGAAACAATGTAGCCTGGAGGTTGAATAGAAATTTACAGTTCAGTGGCTCTTGATTGTTTAAAACACAGACTCTGCTCGTAAAAGTAGAAGTAAAAGGATTTTGCAGTGGTAGAACCATAGCCGGTGTACTAATTTTTACCTTAATTGAAGATACTTCATTTGACCTTGTAACTAGGTATATGTATGAATGCCAACGTATGGAAACTTTTTAAGGACAACCTATAGTTCCTGAGTCATTGATGCTGTATTCCTACAGTCTATAATGTGATGTTAGTGCAATGTAACATATCGGATAGCTGTAAGAAAGATAATGAACAAAAAAAGGTTTGTAACAATTTTAACAGTTCTAACAAAAAAATATTATTTGAGCAGTTTTTACAGTGTAATTCATCCTATTGTATCTCGGGGGCAAAAATGCCCCCCCCATCAAACTTTCCACAATTAAACAAAAGTAAAGAGAATAGAGGGCTGAAACGTCTGTTGCTTTTCCTAAAATGTAATAGAAAATTAAATTGTAGGTCTTTTATGGTCATAATTTACTTCATGTGACCAAGATATGCCCATATTTGGAGTGTGGTAACGAAGAAAATCACAAAAACAATCACAATTCCTTTGTTACAGCTTTGATTGAGTCGCAACTGCTACCAAACGATGGCCCTTTGTAAGTTCTTTCATTTGATATATACTTTATACTTATATTTGCTTATGTCATTAAAAAATAAAATATATGACGTCATTCATTGATGACGTCATATTCCTAATAAAGGACGCATTTCCAAGCTTTCAATAAAACTCGAAATAAAAGCTATGTTTTCTTTAATTTTAAGCAGTCTTAAAAACCGGACTAATCGGACTAATCTTTCATCCTTAAAAACCGAACTAATCGGCACTTTGTTCAGTAGTTACAAATATTATATAGCAATCTCAAGAAACTCTGAGAACTATATACACAAGTATTGCGGAGCCACACTTTCGCTATTGTTGCTCTGTATGGGGCTGTTGGGGCTGTTGTGGTGTGAATGAGATCAACCAGTTGCAAAAATCACAAAACCATGCTGCTCGCATTGTAACTGGCAGCCGCTTTAATACTCCGGGCCTGCCACTTATAAAAAACTTGGCTGGAAGACTATAGATGAGCTAATTGCTAATGAGTCTAATATTATGGGCTTCAATCCCTACATGAGCTGTAATATTTTCACAAAAACATCCCAGCTGACCTCAAGGAATCTTAGGAATACAGCAAAGGACCTAAGGCTACCAAAGAAAAACTCCACAAATGGACAGAAATGTTTCTCTTTTAGAGGTGCCAAGTCTTGGAAAAGCCTCTTAGCTGAGTGTAAGCTGGCATCCTCCATTAATATCTTCAAAAAATGTGCTGATTATCTGTATAATAGGTGTTTATATATTTGGACTTTCTTTTACTGTAAATATCCACTTTAGATTACAGGGTTTTTATTAGTATTTTATGAATTGAAAAATTGTAATGAGGCTAGTTTAGTTTTCTAATGGTATTTTAATTTTGTAAGTTTTCTTAGCGGAGGGCCGCTTGAAAATCAGTATTGCTGAAGGGCTACCCTCCTTAAAAATTTAAAAAGAAAATGAAATGAAAATTAATGACATGCTAGTTGTAGTTTTGGAGATAACAAGGGAGGCATTTGTTTAACCCCCGGGCAGTCATCGGACCCAAAGAGCCCAGGTACAATAGCGTTAATAGATGTACTTCTTGTATTTTATGGTTTAGATTTTACTTATCAGATCATGTTAATATACCAGGAGAGTTACAAAATGTAGCCATTGTATGAAAAACCATATTGCAAAAGAAATTTTTTTATTATTTAGATCGCCTGACTCAGGCTTCCATTTGGATGTTTGGGATGCCCCCGAAGTTTTAGATGCGCGAATTTACTCTGCAATAAGCCGAACGTCTTATTGATATCTTATTCCTCGATATGCCCCAAACATTCAAAATTAATTGGTAGCAATTTTCATTTTGGTGCTTAGCATTTGACACAAATTGATATTTCAAAATTTTTCTCTCCATTAAAAAGCAACACATCAGATACAAAATAGCAACACATCAGATACAAATTGGTTTTACATTGCGACTTTTAAAAAATTAGAAACATTTTCTTGACTCACCCGATAAAAGTAAAGAAAGTTTTGAGAGTTAGACTTAGCGTGTTAGACTTAATTTCCAGTAGGTGTAAAATGGCATGCAAGCTATATTTTCAGATGATATCATTTGCTAACTCTAGTCTAATCAAAGAACGAAGTCATTTTTTGCTAAAGAATAGGAATATAGAAGGCATGATATTTTGCGCCTAGCAAAAATCCAACTTAATTAGATATACCGTGTCATAACTTGTATTTAGTTATATTGTGCTTTTTATGTTTGTTTTCGTAGTGTATGTTAAAAGTAGACTCATGATTTAAGTCCCTTCACTTTCGCTCAATGAATTGAATTGATGTTGTTGTTGTTGCTTCAGCGAGGGACTTATTTCCTAACTCCTCTGAAAACGGCAATAACTTCCTGCGGGGCCCATTTTTGAACCGACCTATCAGAATAAAAATAGCCCATGATAAAACAGCAGCAACGTTTCCTTTGTATTTGTAATGTATTGTACCACGTGTCTTGGAAAGAAGCACCCCCATTTGTATCACGAATAGCAGATATGGCATATGATCTTTGAGGTGTTTTTGGGTGTCTGACCATTGTTGACATTTTCGGCAGTGTCTATTAGCTGCTCCAAGGTGATTAGGAGAGGGGTCTTCTTTCTGAGACACCTGGATTAGTTAGTTTGTTTCTTGTGTTAAATTCTAATGAATATTATTGGTTTATTGTAAGTGGCTGTCGTAGTTGGAACTCGATGACATTATGTCTTTTCCAGCTATGGCAGCCATAGGATATTGGTAGTTATTTGTAGTTTTTAAGTTGTTTTAATTGTGATATAAAAAAAAGAGAAAAAAAGAATAAAAATAAATCTCTCTTATTGGCTGATTCTTCTTCAATTCAAACTTTTCGCAAAGGCAAACAAACAGGCGTTCGACTTACCTGCTGTAACGATCAAAATCTCGAAGTAGCGAGCCAGTTTATGAGATATTTTGCTTCTCTAAACAAGCAGAATATCACTTAAAGGGAGGAGTTTTTTTACTTTGATGGCTCAAAGAAACATTCATCTAAGTACTGATAACTAGTTTTACAGTGCACCAGTTCAAGAAAACTGCTTTTTGTGGCGTTTTAGGCTCGGTGGTTTGGAACAAAATATAGCAGATGATTTAGGCCATGCTGAATCACGACGAGGCTAATCCGTTTTTGGAAGCGTTTGGGAATGAGTCCTAGTTGTAGCGACATATCAGTTCAAGGAGCGATACCTTTCTTCGACGTAGGCACGGGCCCTTGCTTAGGGGTGCCAATTCGACCTTAATTTAAAAAAGGGTGTACTTTTTTGCATTTGATAAATCGAAACGCTCCTGTGATGATATTTTTAATCAAGCATTTTAAAATAGAAATTGAATTAGAAAAATGTGTTAGGCAAATTCAGCTACTTGAGGTTTAACTCTTCGTCCCTCATTCATCACACAGAATCACACTGGCCATATCAATAATTTTGATAAGTGACTTGTCCGCGATTAGGGTACCTAAACTTGACAAATTCAATGTGACACACGGGAAAGGGTATGTTATCAAGAAAATTTTCCGCGATTAGGGTATGTATTTTGCTAAAAGAGGTCGGCGTTTAGGGTGCATATGATGCACCTTTGTACGAGCATGATACTATAGAAAAGTACAGGAGTGGCCCCACCCCCGGGTCTCTTTCACAAGCAGTGAAGTAGAGCTGGGAGCTGGATCGATATCTAGGGGTCTTTGGTAGAGATGAGCTGAACTTGGGGCAAAGCTGCTTCAAAATATGCGGATACCAAGGTCATTTGAGCAATATTTACCACAGGGATACAAGAGACTTAGGTAATCAGTGCAAGCATGACTCCCATGAATATATTCAAGACCGTGTCTTCTTTATCGCGGGAGGGGACAAACCTAAAATACTGTTTTTCACGTCATGAACTTCAGATTTAAGGACATATGACTTTGGTTGAAAATTTTGTTCCTGTTAATATACAATACGGTTCTTGTTTTTAAGAAACAGCATATAAGAGTAAAATTATATATTTCTGCAGAAAAGTTGTTGAATTCTAATTAAATCATTGAATGATATCTGTTTGCATTTTCTTGTCCATTGTTAGCTGAACTTCTGTGCTTTGGAGACAATAGGAAACGAAAAGCGCTCGCTTCGCACGCGCTTAAATTTTTTAGCTCCTGTGGAGTGCTTCTAAAGTAGCAAATATTGATACTTTTTTAAACCTTTAGAAAATATAGCTATATTAACATCAATCAGCGATCTTTAGGCATGATTTTGAAAGCGCATCATGTAGACTTGTTTAAGGAAAAGAGTGTTGCTTTAACGTAACTTCGAATTGGAGACTAAAAATTTGTGCATCTTAGCCAATATTTATGTGTCGATCGGAATAGATGCCGGATTACTTGTGTTTCCCTTTGTTTCACGCTCATTGCATTGACTATTCTGGCTATCTTCGTCGGTATTGTTACCCTGCTTGCTCTGGTTGTCCAAGTTGCCTGTGTTCACCCTTGCCCTCGTTGCTTTGGCAGATTTAGATGCACTTTCGTCGTTGATTGACCACTCTGCGCTTGTTGCTGTCGTTGCCCTCGCTGCCTTGGTTGCTCTAATTGCCTTAGTAAACATCGTTGCTATTTGTTTTCTTTGATTATCAACGTTTGTCTGAATTCCCTTCTTGCTCCAGTTTCCCTATTTGCTCTCGTTGCCCTGGTTGCCTTCGTTGCATTAGTTGCTTAATCAACACTGTATTAAACAAGGCTAAGATTCCAATAATCCCTCCACTCCTAGAGAATGGGTTATTTATACCTGACTTTACTGAAAAGGCACAATTATTCAATGATTACTTCATACTTCCGTGTACGACGATTGACACTGGCAGTGAAATTCCACAAGAAACCCCAGTAACTACTACTCTCATAAATGACTTTGTAATCTCTGATGAAAAGATACTGAAAATCATAAGAGCACTTAATCCGAATAAGGCACATGGGTGGGATGAAATATCTGTAAGAATGATAAAATTAAGTGATGCTGCATTAGTTGCTCCACTAAAGATAATTTTCACGAACTGTCTGAGGTGTGGTATATTTCCCCAAATATGGAAGCATGCAAATGTTGTGCCTGTTCATAAGAAGAATGAGAAAAATTTGAAGGGAAACTACCGTCCAATTTCGCTTCTTCCGATCTTTGGGAAAATACTTGAAAAACTCATATACGATTCTGTATATTCACATCTTGTGTCATGTGAGTTACTCAACCCAAATCAATCAGGTTTTCGTCCCGGTGACTCAACAGTCAACCAAATGATTTCAATAACGCATACAATATTTAAAGCATTTGATTGTAATTCTCCCCTTGATGTCCGCTCTGTGTATCTCGATATCTCGAAAGCATTTGATAGGGTATGGCATAATGGCTTGATCTATAAACTAAAGCGATGCGGTGTCTCGGGACAACTTCTTTTTATTATTCAAAGCTTTCTTAAAGATAGAAAACAGCGAACTGTTCTGAACGGGCAGTGTTCCACTTGGGGAGATATCTCAGCCGGGGTACCACAAGGTTCTATCCTAGGGCCCTTGTTTTTTCTTGTTTACATAAATGATTTAACTAATGACTTGAAGTGCAATGTTAAGCTTTTCGCCGATGATACTTCCTTATTCACGGTGGTCCAAGATGCAAATGCAGCTGCCGATGACATGAACCATGACTTGGAGTTAATAAGATGTTGGGCTCATAACTGGAGAATGTCATTTAATCCAGATCCGCAAAAGCAAGCGGTGGAATTAATACTTTCAAAGAAAAGAATCGAAGTTGAACATCCAGAAATTCGTTTTAATAACATACCAGTGATGAGAGTAGATGAACATAAACACTTAGGAATTATCTTGGATTCAAAATTGTCTTTTTCTGCTCATATCAAATCAGCTATTTCTAAAACAAGAAAGGGTATTGGCTTACTGAGATATCTCTCCAAGTATCTGCCTAGGCATACTCTAAACGAATTATACAAGCTCTATGTAAGACCCCATCTAGACTATGGGGATGTTATTTACCATAATCCGGCAAAAGTCTGTGAGTTCAGTGGTAGCGTCACTTTACCAAGCTTAATGGAAAAATTAGAATCTGTACAGTATTCTGCTGCGCGAGCAATTACAGGAACTTGGAGAGGAACATCTCGAGAAAAGTTGTACACAGAGCTTGGCTGGGAATCATTAAATTGTCGAAGGTGGAGCAGACGCCTTACCTTGTTTTATAAGATTCTGAATAATCTCACCCCAGTGTACATGAAGGATCCACTTCCACCTCAACAACCGTTGCAATACTGTCTTCGCAACCAAGATGTCATTGGGCGAATAAAGGCAAGAACAGAAAAATTCCAATGTAGCTTCTATCCTCACTGCTTATCTGAATGGAATAAACTTGATCCTGAACTTAGACTTGCACCGTCGGTTGCTATTTTTAAGAATAAACTTCTCTCGAAAATCCGACCCCCTGCAAAATCGTTTTTTGGTATTCATGACCCAATAGGTTTATCCCACCTTAGTCAATTGAGGGTTGGTCTCAGCAAACTAAACTTTCACAAATTCAAGCATAACTTTAGGGATACCATAAACCCATTGTGCCCTACGAACGATGGCATCGAGGATACGGAACACTTTTTGTTGCTCTGCCCTTCCTTTGAAGCACCGCGAAGAGATCTTCTCACAGGAGTTTTAGCTCTATTACGACCACATGGATATATCAATAATTCAAACGAGGCTTTGATGCACGTTTTATTGTATGGTGATAAGAAACTTCCCAATGACCTTAATAAGAGCATACTTCTTTTAACTTTAAATTTTATCCATCAAACTGGTCGACTTGATTAGAAAATCTCAAACTCCGTTACAAGCTCCAAAACCACCATAGCCCCCTTTAGCAAATCGTTGTTGTTGTATCTTTTTTTCTTTAGTCTCGTATCCTTTAGTAATTTTAGTAATTTTAGCTTCTATATTATGGCCGCAGGGTAGACACAGCTTTTTGCTCTTTGCGGTATAGTTTGAGTAGTATAGTAGAGTAATTTTGTATGTAGAGTAATTAGTAGAGTAATTTTGTAAGTAGTGTAATAGTAATTTGTCATTTTGCTTTTTATTGGAATATAAAGAAAAAAAAAAAATTAGTTGCTCCCACTTTTTTGTTGCCCTCGTGGCTCTACCACCTCTTATCTCTCTTGCTGCCTTTGTTGCTCTGTTTGATTTAGTTGCCGCCTGTGCCCTCATTGCTCTCTCATATCAAATTTATCAAACCTGCTCCTTTTGCCTTGTATTATTTTTGCCATTATTGCTTTTATCATTGCAGTTGCTCTCTGCGTGCTGTTATCTGGTTGGTCTTCGATAAAATTTCCTGCCTAATTGTTAATGACTGTATATTCTTTAATCCATCGTTGCTTTAAGTTCTCGAAGTTATATATTATTCCTGATTGGTTATTTAACTATGTTTAAGTCTGCAGCCTCCTATCAGGTGTTTTCAGTTCACAATTACGAAATGATTAATCAAAGAATTTTGAAATCACAAATTTCGTCCATTTAGTCCTCATTTCCTTGCAAGGAAGCTCCAATGTTCAGGGATTATATTCTGGGAGTTGCGAGTTGTCAGTTGCGAGTTGGTTTTTTATCATATCAATTTATTCTATGCAACCCAAAATATAATAGTTATATCTTATTGCACATAAAGAAGATGCAATGGCGAGGGTAAATGCTGTTCCCGTATATTAAAGCATTTTTTGAAAAAGATTTCCATTCTGCATGGACATTGCCACACCCGACTTGCAACTCGCAACAAGTGAAGTATATATCTCTCCAATTCTAGTTATTCAGTCATTTACTGATTCTTTTGAGGATAGGCATTTCCATATTATTTTGGACAATGTATATTACAATGTTTACTTGACAAAACATCAAATGTAGAAGATCTCTTCTACCACGTACAAGCGGTATATTTTTTCCTACCCTCTTGTAGTAGATATTTTTGCTTCCTTATCATAAAAATTCTAGTTTCTCACTGAATTTCGTTTGAAGACTTATGTTTTACCTAGCTCCAGCTGCTTTTCTATGTCCAAGCTTTGTTCTCTAAACCACATGTACGACAGAGCTTCTTTTAAAGTTGCGATTCAAATTTGTTGAAATAATATTGAGTATCTTCATGTGCAATCATTGTTCGTGTGCTTCTTGGAAGGCGCTGATAATAGTTATTAAATCATAGTTGATTACCTGCGAGCTAAATTTAGCCATGATTTCTCTGAATTGCAACCGAATATTTGGATTTTTTTCTGCAAATCAATAAAATCACGAGACAAAAGCAACATGTTATTCAGTAAGGACTGTAGCAATGACGAGAAACAGTGACCAGGGTTCGAGGAAAAGAACAGCAGACAAGTCAATTTAATTTCAAATATAGCGGTCTATTCTATCAGCTTAGACTTGGATATCAGCTTAGACTTGGATAGAGGTTGGTATTATTTGTTATTTTCCAAACTTGATTTATAAATTTCGTATATTTATAACATAAGGCAAAAGGAGCAGCTCCGTAGCAAAAGTTGAAGAAATAACAAACACTCTCTAGATTTCTTCTGCTAATATAAACCAGATGACTCACTTGAAGCGAGTCTGAACTCTTCCATATAATATTTAGCTGACTGAAATCATAATAACGTGTACAGGTATATGTATCTCAAAACATACACATAATTTACTTATTAAATAAAATCTTAGGAGAGATATTTTTTTCATATTTTTTGGTTTTATTGTATGCTCCTACCTACTAAAATTACTTCCCAGTGAGTTTAAATGTTATAAAATAGTAAATCCTATTTTAAATTATTGTTAAAGTTTGTCTTTTTTTCAGTACGTACCTCAAAACATACATGGACATATTCACTCATAATTTTTAATCTGTTACTCTTAGAGCCCCAATATTTTTTCTTGTTTCCTTGCACTAAATTGTCTCACAAGAATTACATGAAATGCAAACTTATATTGAAGCTTTATACCCATTGCACTACAAAACTAGCACTACATGTACCTCAAAACTCGCATAGAGGAATTGTAGTTTGTATAGATACAGCACATTAACTGATGAAAAGCAAGGTATTTCACACATCTGGTGACAGTATTGATTGAAGTTGCATGGTAGCCAACTTCTGTGGGCTTACAAATAACGATTTTTAACATAATTTAATCATATGGTCAATTTAGGCCTAATGTTTGGCAAACTGAACAGTATGTGCTGAAGTCAAAAGGTTTTAGGCCGAACATGGCTCATTATTTGGCAATGGTGTTTTATGAGTCTATATCATACTTTTTGGAGGTACTTGCAAATTAGACTTATTGATGAAATTCATATGACTGCACCCTAGTTGCGATATTGGAGGGGGTATTTAGTATATTTCAAAATTGCTTCAGGAAAAACCCTGGGGTATGTCTCTTGCTGGAAATTTTCTCGGTGAGCTGCGGGAGAAAATGTTTTGCCATGGACACATACTTCTCATTTTAGCATCTAAGACCCTTGATGTTGTAATGCCCAGTTGCTTTTGGCCTCGTATTCATGTTTCATTCTTATTTTTGAGTCCATGAATTATGATTTAGTTTCTAGAACTGCTACAGATATGTTTCTTGATATATAAAACATCGGGTCGGAAGAAAAAGTGTTTTATTACACTCAAAACTTAAAACTAGAGTTAATTTTACTCAAGAACAAAGGTTCAACGACATATTATTTGCCATTATATCTTGGAATTTAGCAATTAAATGTTTCTTAGCTTTTTTCAAACTTTAGCATTATAGTTTCTTCATTTTCAGTTAAGTACTAGTTTCTTATAAGCTAGTTTCTAATATAAAAAGTTGTGTATGTCTATATCTTTGTTCTTGTTAATATTAAAAAGACTTGTACAGGATATTTAAAGTTATTATCTAACAGCCAGAGTCTAGCAGTAACATGGACAGGCAAGTGCTCTGTTTTATGTACCTCAAAACATACAAAGCCAGCTGCCTTGATAGTACCTATTTACCACTGAATCACTATGAATTGTAGAGTTCTGTGCAGATTTTCTTTTTAAAGTGACAAGGACGAGACATTTATCTGTCATAAAATACTAGACTTGCTAACTTAAATCCATGTTCGCAGGTTTTTAGGAGCTGTTCTGTGAAAATCGTGTTTTTAATGCCTACCAGAAATTAGCAACCCCCACCTCTGGTTGCAACAAAATATGAAAACAATGCAATTGTTACCACTTTTCTAGAAAGATATAAACCTTGTGAATAAGAAATAACAATCAGTTTTAGACTTGATGATATTTTGAAAAAATTATGGAGCAATACGTGTCCGTGTATGTTTTGAGGTACCATGTTTTTTTGAGGTACATATACCTGTANCTGCAGTCACGTTACAATTTTGCACAGCTAAAGGGAGATCATTTATATAAATTAAGAATAGCAGGGGACCAAGGCATGAGCCCTGTGGAATACCACACGTGACATCCTTTATCTGCGAAAATGCACCATTTACTTTGCAGAATTGCCGTCTGTTTTTCAGGTATGAAGCAAACCAAGAATGTTCCAGATCACTGATACCATACCTAATTGGAAAAAATACGAAGCGCCACTTTAGGTCATCAACCCTTTGCGTTCAGCCACAGAATATGGTTTGCATTTTCTGTTGATTTTCTCCATCGTGGGACTGTCCCGACGAGGGGATTTCCCGAAATTTCTTTGGGAGCTTTTCAAAAATTTCGCTCCTTGTCTAGCTGGGCTTGCAACCAGGGGCGTCGAGAGCCCTCGAACAGGGCAGGGCCAAGCCAGGCCCGTATCTAGTACTATATTATATAGAGGCAAACAGCTCTGCATGCCCTTCCGCAGCCCGAGTCTTGGGGTACTTTTGTCCCCTTTCCCCTCCCACAATGCTAATGCTTGATGTTATCATTCCAAGAATTTTGCTTGTTTCCAGGAATCAAGCGTGCTGACAGCAATTTCAAGATTTTATGTTGAAAAAAAATGGGTCATTTGATGCTAAAACTGATTGGAATTATAATGATTTCAGGTAAGGTTTTCATTGTTGCAAATATAACTTAGCATTATTATATTATCAGGATGTTAAGTTTAATTTCACACGAAGTTTATCAACAAAACTAATACTTTACTCTTTAACTAAAAAGTGATTTGGTAACTATGACATGAAAACAAAATCCTGCCCAAAAATGCTGGAACACAGGCAAATGTCAGTGTTGTTTTGATGCTTCGTAAAAAAGTTGAGACGAAAACATCCATGTAGGAGTTAGGACGTTCTGACCCTCTTTCTCCCCTAATTTAATGTTGCCAGGATCGAATGGTGTGTGATTCAGGCAACATTAAAACAGAGGAAGCGGACAAGTAAGCAAAGGCCGAAGTCGTGCATTTTTGTGATTTGTCTCCCAAATATTTTGGCCAAGATTGTAGCTCATTCTATTCTACTACCATGAGATGCGTTTATATTTTCCCACGTTAAAGTAGTTCTTGTTCAATACAATGATGTGCATACGTTATGCTATCCATGATATAATATGTATGCATTCATAAGAAAAAATTGTGCTCCATTTCTATGGCTGGCTGTACAGGAACTGTAACTTTAATTGCCTCGTTCTTTTAGACAGTTGCATAGAATATGCCTTATCTTTGAGACATTATGGGTTTGAGACCTTGTTTGAGTCAATTTGAGAAGCGGTTTTTGCTGATGATACATCCTTATTCACTGCTGTAAATGATCCAGTAAGAAGTGCTTTAAAGTTAAACGAGGATTTGGAGACGGTGAAATTATGGGCGTGGCAATGGAAAATGCATTTTAATGCTGACAAAACTGAAGAAGTCATATTCTCTTGCAAAAGGCTCAAGCCCAACCACTCGTCTTTACTGTTAGGAATGATCAAGTCGCAAAAAAAATGGAACATAAGCACTTAGGATTGATACTTGATTCGACAGTAGATTTTCAAAGCCATACCAGGCAGGCAATTTTGAAAGCAAGAAGAGGCATTGGTATGATTAGGTACCTATCTAAATAATTATCCAGAAAGGTATTCGATCAGATTTATAAGCTTTACGTGAGACTTCATTTAGATTATGATTACATAATATATCACCGATCCGATCCCGAAATGCAATCTCATTTTACACAAGTACTTGAGCAAACTCAGTATTCAGCTGCTCTAGCTGTGACTGGTAAATGAAAAGGTACATGTAGGCAGAGACTATACTACTAATTAGGTTGGGAAAATCAATATGATAGAAGCTGCATGAAACAAGCAAGATAAAGCTAATTTGCTGCAAAATTTTCCATTCAAGCACTTATTTATTCAAAAATGACGTCATCAATGTAAAGGACGTCATAGATATTAAATTGTGCTGATGTCAGCAAACATGAAAAATGTATATATCAAACGAAATCTCTCATTATCGTGAATCGAATAACATGTTTCAAGTAATTAGCCAAGAAATAAAAAAGTCATGCACGTTTTAACCTTTTTTATGTTGAAAACTCTCCTAATATCGTGCTTTTGTAGTCACATGATCAAGTTTGGAGCAATGATGTATGGAAATTATAATTGGCAATTTGATTAAAAGTCACTAAGGTTTGGTGGTAATATCTTGAGTTGTTTAGGCACAATAAAGCAAAGTTTGATTGGGGGGCGAAAAACACCCCTAAGTGAAATTGGGATGGTTAACCCTAATGGGGCTTTTTTGGAGCAAATATTCATGGGAGGCTCTTTCCAACCTCCCTCTGAAAACTGCCTTAAACTAACCAGAATTCAATATAAATTAGCAGATTTACAGAGTAAGTAATTGTGTAACATGTAGCAAGATTATGGTGTGCTTGCCACGCCATATGACGTCAAAGTTACGTCATCAAGTTAAAAATTGACAAAAATCAGGTTTCCAAGTTGAATTTATGGTTAAAGAAGATTTTGCATGGACTTTATGCGGTTTTTGGTCTAATTCGACAAAACATTTGCTGAAAGATATCATTTTATTGTAAATAACGATTTTGGAATGATAGTTTGGTAGAAATTAACCAATTCTGATGAGGTCATGCATTTGTGTCATAAATTTGTTCCGTGTAAGTGTAAAAGTAGACAAAAAGAAGCGGCAAAATGGTAATATCCCATTACAAATGTATCATTGGGGTGTTTTAATCGAAAAATTAGACAAAATTCAAAAACTTTGCTAATTAATCGAAAATTGCGGCCAAAATGACGTCATAATCAACAAATGCTGACTTCGTCAAATTCCAGAATTTCTGGTATCAAATTAAAGCCCTTTGTTTGCTGATTAATTTGATAAATAATACTTCATAATATAATCAAATCTTGCCTTTGGAATCATCGAAAACAATGATTTTGCTGTTACCTGCTTCCAAATATGGGCATGCCACGTAAACTGAGAGTTCTATTGTTCAAAATATTTTTATCAACATGTAGCTAATAGATAATTAGCAAAATTCACTGAAAAAAGGTTGGGGGGACATAGCTGATGTCATTAAAAACTCGGCAAGAAAAAACCCCGAAGGGGTTGGAAAACACACCCGCCATATGGATTAGTGTTAACATGACTATTTCACGTATCACGTGACACTTCATTATTTCTTGTCTATTGTGCACCAGTGGTTTTGCCTACGATACTAAATTGAAACCGAAACTTCTCATCAATGTAAAAGAGGGAAAAGTATTTACAAATTTAACGTCAAAGACATTTTCCTTACAAACTTGACGTCTACTTTACATCACTGCAATTGAAAATTGCAAGCTCTAACTTTACTTGCATTCACAACTGAAGGAAGCACTCGGAAAAGAAAAGAATTGAGTCTGCTGATTTGGGTCTTTTTGAATCTCAGTTGTGCCATCAACGCTATTGAGAGACAGATTAAAATAGCTGTGGCTGGATCCAGATATGCTCGTAATTCGCTAAAAGTAGTAATTGTTTAGATGCTTTTTTGAAGCACTTAATCAAAATTTCAATCAAAATATGTCACATTTGTTTCTGTGAAATCTTCCCACATTTATTTTCTGACACGCTTTAGCTTCTATTATTTTACGTTAGTTTTGGTCACTTTTCTTTTATTCAAGTTTTCTTAACCCTAATCCATATGGGCTTTTTTCAAGCTACCATTTATTTGGGTGGGGGGTGCTTTCCACCCCCTTCTGAAAATAGCCTTAGATTCACCAGAATTCAGTATAACTTGGCACAGTTATAGAGCAATCATAAAGTTGATATCGTGACTCAAATAAATTCAAAACTCGATACGTTGATAGCAGATGTGGACTTAATTCGACAAACTGCAAACAAAGCTGACGCACAGGCAACCGTTAATGCCAATGAGATTGAGCTACTGAAATCGGAAATTCCTGCCTTGCATGTCGCAAACAAAGCGCTAGAAACACTACTTGAAGACCAAATAAATAGAGGAATGAGATCAACCCTAATTTTCAAAGGGATAAAAGAGGAGACTAATGAAAATTGGGAACAAACTGAGCAACGTTTGATAAATTTGATAAGCCGTCACACGAAACTTGATCCTAAATCCACTGTCAACGGCTGTCAACCTGATTGAGAGATCCCACAGGGAAAGAGTTTCTGCTAATACAACTGGACCCCGGCACATTTATGCTAAATTCCACTCGTGGAAAGACTCTGAAAAGATCAAGAATGAATTCAATGACATTCAAAAGCAGCACCCTAAATTTGGGATCAGAGTTGAGCAGATGTTTTCGGAAAAAATGACCAAACGAAGAAATGATGCCTTAGTAAAAAGAAAAGAACTGTTAGAGAGTAAATCAATTGTGTGTGGTTACCTAAAATACCCTGCTGTTCTAATGGTAAAAAAGTCAAAAGGGGACAAAAAGTATTCGTCATTTAAGTCATACTGACTGTTCATATTTAATTAACTTCATTTCAAATGTAAGCTCATGCTTCTCTGAAAGCAACAGTCCCTCGTTTTGAACTTTCGTTCTTTTTGAAACTAGCTTTTGTGTTTTTTTCTTCTTTTTATAACCAGATACCCAGATGCTGCCATCAATTAAGAAATTTGATCAAATAGTTGATAAAATAAGATATGGAACAGCGCCTAGCAGAACTGTTACAGCATTCCCATGTGGCATTTGCAGCAGTAATGTTAAACACAATGACAAAGCTATATTTTGTGACCAATGCAACAATTGGATACACATTCAGTGCAACGATATTTCTGTTTCTGATTATAAAGTTCTAAGAGAGGAGCCAGATGACAAACAATGGATCTGTTTTTATTGTACCATATTAAATAATTCCCTTATCTTTCCTTATACTTTAGAGACAGATGAAGCCATCCTTGATTCACATTATCTTGAAACTTCTCCTAGCTCTGAAGCTGCTCCGTCTCTTGAAATTGTATCAAAATTAACTAACCTGCCTAATTTATCTGACTATGATATTGATGAAAACTTAAATCCCAATATAAGCTCTCAGTAGTACACCTTGCCTGAATTAGCTTCACTAGAAGTATCCAACAAATACTTTGCTCTTCTTCACATGAATATTCGTAGTCTGTCACTCCATTATGAAGAATTTCATGCTCTCTTAGCAACCACCAACATTGAATTTCAAGTTATTTGTGTTTCTGAAATCAGGGCTTCTATTGATGCCCCTATACAATCTAACATTGAACTCCCAGGCTATAAATTCCACCACACTACTTCCCATAGTGCTGCAGGTGGTGTTGGCATCTATGTTAAATCTAATCTTACAGCTGATAAGAGAGATGATCTCTCTGTCAGTGATGCAACCTCGTTCCAATGACCCAAAAAGAGGCTGTTGAAATCCAGCATGGCAGCCTTTTTGGGCCATGGTACCGGGTGCCGAAATCGTGGTATATTTGACGCCATTTTGTTTTTCATAAATTATCAGGTACAGACTTATTACTCTTATCATTTATTACTCTTTTGTCTCCGTGTTCGACATAAACAAAGACACCGACTGAAATCAACGATTTATGTTAAAATTTGTTAAAAGTCTAATTGGTCATGGTCACGTGATATAGTACCTCTTCATGTTGAATGGAAAGTAAAGATTTGAACGAAAAGTTTTGAACAAAATTTGGAAAGTGAACGATTGAAGCGACGAATATTTGCTTGTGTTTCTCGATGTTAAATACACTTTCATTTGAAAGCACTGATATCAATTGGCATGCATTGAACTATTCATTATCGTTCTAGAAGTATCTGTTTCGTACAAGCCGCTGAGTTTCTGCATTATTTGCGTGTTGTTGAAGGAAGATCACAAACAAGACGACAAACCGTAAGTTGGATTTTAGGGGGATTTGGGCTGAAATATTCTCAAGTTCCCCTCCTCATCTCACATACAGCTAGGCAGTTTTAGCAAGAGGACGTCAGTTGAGAAGACACCAGCATAATTCTTTTATTCAAGGAAATAAATTACAAAGCGAAATCTTCAAAACTTTTGTGAATCTCCAGAGACTTTGCGTGCGTTCTATTTTGAAACTAAAACCTGAAAAGTGTACTTTTGAAGGTCGCACTTGCAAAAACAGAACGTTGAGAATGGGAGCAATAAACTATGTGAGCATATTTATAAGAGATAGAAATGCGAGAAGACAAACTATTCTCAAGACGTACACGTATTTTTTTTTCATAAGAAACCGCTTATAAGAAACTCAGACTCTCAGATTGCCAAAACAAAATATTTCAGTCTGAGATAGAATAGGAACGGAAGAAGAAGCAGCATCGAAGACTATTTTAGGCAGATACTTATTTAATAAATCAGAAAACATATATTTAATTCAGCATGAACGGGCTAACCACGGGGGGGGGGTTCTTGGCCAAATTTTGGATTTGGGTGTGCCGCGAGCATCTCCAAAATGGTAGCATTGGCTAGACCAGTTTTTGTGAAAATGGCACCCTTTGCTAGGCTAATTTCTAGACCAAGAGTGCCATAATTTGCTGTTTTATAGACAGCAAAATTTCGCCTTCTCTAGACCAAAATCGCCAAAATTTGGGGTTTCTAGCCACAAAATAAAAAAATTTGGCCTTTCCTGGACGAAAATTGCCAAGAAGTATACCCTTGCCTAGTCTGGCTTGGACTAAAATTGCTAAAAGCATACCCTTGGCTAGACTAGAAGTCTGAACAAGTATACACTTGAGCGCGGCACATCCCCAGGTACTTTTACTATGGAAGAACCCACCCCCCCCCCCCGTGCGGCTAATCAAATCTAATTCACTAGTTAACTCTTCTAAATCTTAGCAATAACTTGCATCTACCACTAAAGGAATACTTTCTGCTTAAAATATCCCTGAAAAAGATTCAAAGTCTCAAATGCCTGTATACAAACTGCGACAGCCTGCTAAACACACATTCTGAATTAGAAATTAGACAAAATAGTTCAATCTTTGACATATGTGGTATAGCAGAAATTAAACCGAAAAAATAATCAATGAAGATGACTTACGAGAAAATTAAAATTGATAGAAATACTCTGTTCTCATATATTGAAGAAACAGATGGAAGAGGGGAAGGAATATATCTTGACAACAGTCTATCGGCAAGAGAAGTTATTTTTAATTGCAATGACCATTCTGTTGGAAAACTGGAAAATAAAGACAGTCTACTTTGTGTGGTAATATACAGGAGCCCTTCTCGCGATAATCACTATGCAGTGCAAGAATTACTTAGCACTGTCATACCAAAAAAACAAAAAATTATGTGGTTCATAGTAATAATCAATTGACACTCACAAGAATTTCCATTTCTAAGCCCATGTTGCAGTTATGTGGATATATTATGGTGTTCAAGGTGAGCGAGGATATAACAACATATTATATGCTCTAGTGTTTTAGAGGGTCTGAAAATTGTAACTCTTGATTGGACCAAAGATTAAATTGTCTGTTTTCTTATTTATAGCTCTACAACCAGGTTACCAATAATTAAAGTGCCGAAATTTAATTTAGCCATGGAGGGTTAACATGAAAATAATTATTGGGAAATTGGGTTTAAGCTCTTGGGGTCAGAATTTTTCAAACTTGTATACAGTTTTTTGGGACACCCAATTTTTTTTCCCTAGGACAGGTGATATTACCTATTATTCATACGAGTACCCTAGGAACTGGAAAAGGAACATGAATGTTACCCCAATGGACCTCCAATTAACATTATACAGGGTGTCCCAGAAAAATTGTATTCTATTTGTGTGGCTGCTTTATAGAACCTGTAACATGTATTGTCCCATCTTTTGATTCAATTGCATATTATAGGCTTCAGCTTAGAGTTTGATATCTTGTTTTAGCTAAGGCCCGTTTTATAAGTCGCGCCGTACCGTGCCGAACCAAGTCAATTCAGACCAATTTTGTCTGGTTCGGCGCGGCGCGACTCTTATAAAACCAACTTTACACTTGGTTCGACTGAGTCGAGCCATACACCAAAGGCCTCTCGTCTGGGTCGACCTGGTGCGACTTATAAAACCAATTTTAGTCGCGCCGTGCCGCACCATACTCACAATACTCACACATGCATACTACAACAAAAACTATCGAAATATTATCAAAATTATCTTATCAAATTATCAAATTGTCAATTATCAATTATAAAAAAACTATCAAATTATCTGAAATTGAAAAGAACATTTTCAAAACTTCCAAGTGTGCGCATGCGTCATTATGGTTCGGCACGACACGATGCGACACAATTTTTCTTCTTATAAAACAGAGGCGCTCCAAGTTGAACTAAGGTCGAACTCAAATTCCACTGGTTCGGCACGGCGCGGCACGACATATAAAACAGGCCTAACCTGGCAAGTGGTTGCTGATTCATAGCACAAGAACGCTACAAAAGGTAATTGCTTCAAAAACATCACTTTTTTTGTTCTCAAAAAATGCCAAAGTAAAGCAAATACTGCAAGAACGAGTAATAATGCAGTATTGGAATCTTTTCTTCAGTTGAAAAACGGTTAGCTGTATTTTTTTTATAACACAAAACCCTTAACCCATTTTCAACTGTACAAAAACAATAGAACATTTCGACAATCAAAAAATAAGACTGGGGAGAGCGGTTTGTTCTGGTGAATGGCGGATGCAGATCTGGTAAATGGCTGCCACTGTTCTTTTACAAATGATAAATTTCCCTCTGCAGAACTGTTTCTTTATTTTAATTCACAGTTAAAATAAAGAAGTTATCACCAAAAATATAGCCGAAAAGGTGTCCCATCACCAATAAGCCTCGTACCTAAAGAGAGACTTACTCTCCAACCCAGACCTCAACTCAAATTGCATCGGCGGTAAATGTTCGCAATTCGTCATCTCCATTTATCAGAATAAATGAAGCGAGATAAACAAATGCTTTCAGGAGTTTCGAGAAGAAAACTGGGAATTATCTCACTCTCTATTCGTTATGGAAACTGGAAGGGATACAATAATTCGGAATTGTGGCGAAAGAGTGTTTGGCTGGAGTCATTTGGCTCAGTGAAGTCAATGCAGTTCTTTTTCGTTAAAAACATTGCCTTGCTTTGTGGAAAGAGCTTTGATTTTAGATTTTGACTGACTTTGAAGGATGAGGGGATGACTTTAAAGCAAGAAGAATTGGCGATGACCTTACAGCAAACCTAGAAGAAACTGCTGTCCAGAGAAGGTAAGTCGCATCGCATATTCTATATCAGCAGAGAGATCATTTTAACACAAAGACTCATTTCTACGCCATCAAAATCTAGATTAACGCCCAACGCCTCTACTGCTCGACGGACTATGAATCAATGACCTGATCAATATACATACTATCATGCAACTACTAGGCAGAATTGTAAGCACAGAAGACTCGTTGTGTGGCAGCTTGTGGGATCGTAATCGTATCGAAGTTGAGGATGAAACTTTCAACGATATAACAAACTGCAATGGGGTACTCTTTCCCTTATCCAGCTTGGGGTAATCTTTCCCCTAATACGACCTGGGGTAATCTTTCCCCTTATACGACCTGGGGTATATTTCCCCTTAAAATATTGGGGTATATTTCCCCTCTAAGACATGGGGTATATTTCCCCTATAAGGATTCTAAGAAACCAATGAAAGATAGAAAATCTCCTAGGGGGAACTTTTAGACTACCCGACAAGAAAGGGGTAGACTGTAGACGGGAAACATTACCTAATTTGTGCTAAATAATAAGGTAAACTGCCGCTGTTCAGCGGCCTAACGGCNAGACAATAAAAGTTACAACTTCACAGCAACAACAGCTCAAATTGAGTACAATTTTCTGGACACCCTGTGTATGGCCTATATGATTTTCAAATTGCATAAACATGTTACGTAAGTTATTCACCACTATTGTAATAAGGGAATAAGATCAATTCCAATTTTCCCAGCACCAAAGCCCGCATCAAAGAAGGCAACCAACCTTTCTTAAAATGCAAATGTCACGAGGAATAAGTGTACTTTTAACAAGAAAATGGAACGCTTTGTAAAAGAAATCAATATCGTAAACGTGAGCCTTGCGTCGTCTCGTTATTTTTTTTAGAATGTCAACGGATTTTCTTCTTTATTATGTACGTTTAACCCAGAACATAGATTGCCACTGCTAACAGTCCACCAATGACTCCGTCAATTATTACTGCTTTGCTTGATCGATTAATTGGCCATAGAAGTGTGCCTAACAAGATAAACGTCAATGCATAAGATTAATAACGATACACATACGTTATATGCAACGAGTTTCACTTTATTTGGCATGCTCTATTTAGGTTTTCCTAGCAATGGTAAATTGCATTAAAATTACGATGACAATAATTTTTCTACTGTTTTAACCATGTAATTAAGGAAAAATGTTTTGGACCATCATACTTCAAAGAATCATTTTAAAGATACATTTAATAGTTGAAATGAGAATTAAAATCCGCCTCACATCAGATGTCAGAAAAGATTTGCAATAACGCAACATTAATCATCAAATCTTTCAATTGTGTTCTATTGACCAATATTTTTGTCTCGAGTCTACTTTGAGACATTATTTAGCTCTCATTCGAAGTGTCAATTATATTTGCATCGAATTATATATTATTTTCCAAGCTATAACGGCATTCCAGGGACATAACAACCTCACATTTTTAAATAATCAGAATGAATTGCATTCTGGAATTGGTTAATACGAGCATATAGCAGGTTTTATTTTTGGATCTGATATGCTTATATGTAACTATTAAGAAATAACACCAAAAATGATAGATTTCCCAACAAAAAAGACACAAATCTTCCACGATGTAAAGGAACAAACGAAGACATTTGTTACTAAATCTTGTAAGGAGAGGGCGACCTCCAGCCTTTAAATATTCTCCTCCCTCAAGAAGATGACATTGCAAATTGCAAAGACCAGATGCTCCTTGAACCTGATAAGCCAAAAGACGACTTAGAAGGCAGAACCTAACAAGAACCTAGCAAGCAAACCAACTGAAAGCAACCTCATGAAATATTTCTAAAACTAGCAAATTTTTTGGTAGTTTTATTCAGAGTCTAAAGGCCTCAAAACTTGACCGGTATGGCGCAACCGAAGTATAATGCCACCTTAAAATTTACAGTAAAGACGCACTAACATGTGACGAAAATTAAAGGAATATAAAATAAGTAGTGCCGCCACGAGAGCTACCAAGAGATGGAACCTCGTTCTGATGACGAAAATTCTGCTACGAAGAGAAAATTATTGCATCTATTACGAGGTTGTAATATTGACCAGTTTGTATTGCTTTTAACGTCATATGAATCAATAGACCTTTTCACAGAGGTCTGGAACGGTGCGCTATTGTTCTGAAAAATTGGGGATAAACTGTCAGAGGGAATCCTCTTCTCGAAACAAACGCTAAAATGCATTGCGATGTGCAAATTAATGCAAGAAAAGTTTAATTTAACTCCAGTTACTGTGCACTTAGAGGACCAAAAAGATATACGACATGTAAGTAAAAAGTTACCAATCACAGTGAAATGATATTTAGCATAGTTTACAAAGAAAAGTTTAGTTCTTGGAGTTTGGTGAATTTGGATTGTAAGATGATTATTTGACAATTTTAGATTTTTGTTTACGAATAAACAAAAATGTTATGGCATGGCATCCCCAACAATAAAGCGGCAAAATCAGCCAAAATCAGGAAATATGAGATAAAATCAAATTTAGAACACAATTTCTATCAAAGCATGAAACTTATGATAGAATACATCAAATAACACTACTCTGCAAAAGTAATTAAAACCAGTCCTATCAAATATACCGAAAAAATGCTAGCCGCGGTCCGCTGCGCAGGTGTATATTATAAGGGCTTGCTTGGGTTGCCTTGGGGCGGCGCGAAGATGGCGAATAACTCACACCTATCTTTTATTTACCTTTTCATTCATTCATTAGTTTGGATACCGCAGTTTTATGTATTATTGTTTCAACAAACCAATCAATATAGGGTTAAGAAATACATACGCATTCCAGCTGTTTATATTCTACTCATAATCTATTCTAGTAGATAAGTCCTTTTTCATGTTGCAAGCCTTTCTGGTCCTCTAAGTGCCCAGTAACTGGGAGCTAAATGCGAATTTTCGCCAACAACATTGCCAACTGCAACTGCAGTTCAGTGTTTGCATCGCGAAGGGGATTCCCTCTAGCAGCATATCTACCATCTTCCAGAAAAATAGCGTGCCGTCCCAGACCTCTGTGAAAAGGTCTATTGCGAAATGTTATATTAATCTTGCGTAACGTAGAAGAAATCATCTATAAAAATATGTCTACGTTTGCAATTTGTCATTAGCCTGAAGATTCCTCTTCGAAAGGATGAAACTAGTACCGTGATACTTCATGGCTTTTATTTTTAATTTTTTTATATTAAAAAAAAATACGCATTCCAGCTGTTCATAATCTACTCACAGTCTACAGAACCTACAGTAAGTGTGAAGGTTTTCATTGATTTTCCAGCACTGTTATTGGCATGACAGCTGTATATTCCTCCTTGCTTAGCTGATACAGAGTTGATCATTACAACTCCATTTGAGTGCTGAATCCATTCATTTCTTGGATTTGTCCATGATATTCTCGTGAATGGATTGGCTGCTGTGATATTGCAACTAAATATTACGTTGCTCCCTTTTTCTGACTGTTTATTATTTGACACGGCCAGGATTGGTTTGACTAAGACAGAAATATCATTAAACTCGGTTAATTCTTAGGATTATACATTTAGTTATTTGATCTCTGAACTCCTAATCTTATAATAAGAGAGCCAACAGCACAGAAGTATTTCAAAAAGATTTTTAATTTCTTTTAAAATTATTGGTAAACATTACCTATGAAAACAAAGATAAAATGGATATGTTGATTGTTATTAAAACTTGTTGTCTCTTTCTAAAAAGCAACACAAAGTAACTTGTTCGAGAATTAATTTTTCATAAAAACAAAATCACAGTATTTCTTTTTTAAGAAAGAAAAAAAAGTTATTTTTCAGATTTCATGTTAAGCTGTCGTAATAGGAAGGTATATCGTCGATTTCTACAATGTCTTATATTGTGTTCTTCTTGACAAAGTAAGAAAATGGCTTTACTTTATCAAGGACAATCACTGAAGTGTATGCAAATTAAAGCAGTGATTATGACACAGAGTGAAAAATTACAACAAATTTCAGCCACGAAAATGTCTCAGCTCTCAAATGATACCAATGTGATTCATGTAAATCAAATATTTTCCTATTTATTCAAATTAAACGTTTTTTGGCAAACCCTGTAGATAAAGAGAAAAAGTAAAAAAGCCTTGACGTAACACAGTTTCAAAAGAGTGTTACAAAGTAAACGTCAACATCTTACACGATAATCTGCAAAGTTCATATCAAAACGAGAAATTGTCGTTCCCCAAGTATTGATTAGATCTTCTAGTAAATAAATTTTTTTACCAGCGAAGTAATATTATTTTTAACTAGGTATTGACAGTGCTTGGCCCATTCACACTGTCCATCCACCATAAAAAACCGAGACTTTTATCTTTCAAGACTAGGCAAAGCACAATATCTTTTCTATAGACTATATTACCTCTGATATCAAACTGCAAGTATTTGGCGGTACTGTTTCCAACAACGTTATATGAAACACACATGAATGTTGCTTTGTATCCAACATAATCAGCATAATTGATCCTTGCTATCGAATAATTACCAGAAGCACCATCTGAGATCAATTCACTACTTGTACCAGAAATTTTGGAGATACGGTATCGAGGAGGTGGCACGCCATTTGAAGAGCAGGTTAAGGTCACCTCATTTAGATTCAATGGTTTCGTTGTCTCTGTTGTAAAGCTAACTGTTTCAGGTTTATCTGTTGGGATCAAACATATAAATAATGCACATAGGCAAATTAATGCAAAATGCTAGTAAAATAGACTGGCTACACGAGTCTCAGTTTTCCGAATTGAATTGAATGATGGCTATGGCTTCAAACTGAGACTCAAGACAATAGAGATTCAAAATAGGGACAACGTAGCAATCTTTTCAAAGAGCCAAATCAAAGTATAATATTAAAAATTAGTTTCAATATATATATTTGATTTCATTTAGCAGTAACAATAAAGATTTTCATTTTGGACACCAGTCCTTGGTTCTAAAGAAGACTGAATTACCGCACAACAGTACTTCGATCTGGGGTATACCTTAGAGATCTTAGAGATCTTCGGACCAACTTCACATGCAGAATACCTAAAAGTATGCGAATCAAGTGCACATGTGATTTCCTGCATAAAACATCATTTCAAAACTACCTGGGGATTCAAGAAAAATCGTTCATTTTTTTAAAATAATCAAAATTGTATTATATTACCGATATACAATGAAAATTTCACATTGAATTAAAGTCAAGGACAAAAGCTTCTGTTCTCGAACCAATAAAACTGAAGCATAGCCAACATTAGTGATATTGATATCACAATAAGAACAAACTGCATAAAATGAAATACTCACACTCAACAATCAGTACTGCCTCCTTTGTGACAGGGGAACCAACAATATCGTTAGCTATACAGGTGTATATGCCATGACCCTGACGAGTAACATTGGTCAAAGCTGCAACTCCATTGCTATGAGTCATGCTACTACTACTACCGGGATTCCTCAAAGTAATAGTGGCTGGCGGATTGGCTGCAGATACTACACATCTCAATGTAGCGTTACCAAATTCGCGAATTGTGCTTGGGGTCATTGTCAAGCTTATCATTGGTGGAACTAAATACAAGAAGAAATTGACGAGTAAAGATTAACCTCGCTTTTCATTTATTAAATATGAAAGAAATAATCAAACAAATTGTTTTAATTGAAAAAACATTGCAATGCACCAGTTCAAAGTTCCGTCGAAGGTCTGCCTTAGAAACTCCAATTAACTGCATCGTTGGATGCACATGTATTTTGGGAAAGTACACATTACATTTGCAACAATCCTTTCCATCATTTTTCAAATAAAATGCGAGAGCATATGTAAGCTAAAATGCGCGCGCATCATTGTCGCAGAACTGTGAACTGGTGTATCGTCATAAAGTCTAAGCATACAGTTATATAACGGCGCAAATTTGCTATTTTGCATTGAATTAGGGCTCTTTATATGGAGCCGAGTTACCCGGCTAGATGATTGGTTATATCAGGTGAGTTACCCGGCAAAGGCACACAAGCATTATAATAGCTTCAAAAATTCCATGAGTATTTCTTATAGTCTTAATAAGTTGCACTTGTGCAGTTTTTATGAATATTACTCGGCAAGAGATTGTTTATATGGGAATATTTTCATCCTGGCATTCCGAGATCTCGGTTGATTGCTGGGATCTTGGCTATCTGAGATAACCACTAATCTCATCTAAACATGAAGCCGGGATGGCATCAAATTTCTATACATTGCAGGTAACTCGTTTTGCATAGCAACTCGACTAGCCGGATAATTCCGGTTCCATAAAACAGTCGTTTACAAAGGTGACAGATAACATCTAAAATGAAAATAAAACGGTAATATAGTTAGTGCAATTATTGACTCACAATTAGAAAGATGATTGAAATATGCTAATTAGCAGGCCTGACCATATGATTTTTAGCAAAGGAGCAGTAAATCGCTCTCCTAGCAATATTTAGGTGAGCTATTCGTACATTAATAAATATAAAACAAAGGACAACGAGATCTTACGGTCAGCAATTAACTATTTTTAAGACTTCTTGTCCAGAGGGTGTTGGGGGAGTTTTACCACCCGAGCAGGGACTTTTCGGGACAACGTTTTCCTAGATCACTTTTTGGCGTAGATTACGAATCTGGGTGTTGATCAACAATTTTGGTGGGCTTTTCCCAGATACAGGGGTTCGTAGGCTAAAAATTCTAGGAATCATACAACAAGGGAAAATTGTGCAAGAAAAGGGGATTTTGTTGCGTGTGTGATGATAGAGGATATCATTCTTCAAGTAAATACTAAATATATTGAGATTCTAATTAAGGGGTTCATTAGAGGGGTGAGGGGGTTCATTAGGGGATTATGCTGAAAAATAACCAAGTGAAGCATTTCAACACATTCACTCAACTTCTTTACATAATAATATTTAAATAAGAGTAAGAGAGGAGAACATGGTAGTACTAGCCTTCCTCCCCTCCTTCACCCTCTGAACAAAGATTGCTTTAATACATGCACTCTGATTCATCAAAACTCCATTTCACGTATTTGAGTTAACCATCCCCATCATGGTCTGAAAAGTCTGCCTCTTCCTTGGCTTCAGTGACTCCTGCTTCAAAATCTTCATCCGGTCGTGCATACAAACATAGAAATTGAGTATTACTATTATTTTAACAGTTCTGTGACATCTTCAGGGAAAAAGAACTGTTGCCCAACTCTCTGTATAGTTTTCTTGCCATACATGGAACTTAGGATCCTCGATTTCCATTATGGGCATCGACGCCTGTCACCAAACTCTTCCCACATGTTTTGCTCTCTGAATATGCAGCAATAAACTGCTTTGACAAGAAGGTAACAGCGACAAGTCCGTTGCTTTCTCGCGAATTGTTCCTCCAGCTAGGGCCGCCGAGGGCGACTAATGAATGCGGGCCATTTGCTTGACACTGGCACTGAAACTCCAGCACATTTTCTTTGGTACTTCGTTCACTGAAGTAAGACGTTTCTCTCCGTAAAGCCGGCAAACAAACTTTCTTAGCTTTTTATAATGCTTTCTGTTGATCTTGCCTCTGTGCCTATATCGCTGATTGCTGTTAAAAACTTTTAATTTTCGCTCACTAAATTCCAGCATGCTTTCTTTCCTTCCCTCATAAATAAAGAAACTTAGTCGTTACCTGGAAATGAATGTACACCAAGGAGTGCTGCTTTTGATCATAAGATAGGTCACAANGTCTAGGATCATACAACAAAGGATAATTGCGCAAGAAATAGTGATTTTGTTGCGTGTGTGATGATAGAGGATATCATTCTTCAAGTAAATACTAAATATATTGAGATTCTAATTAAGGGGTTCATTAGGGGGTGGGGGGTTCATTAGGGGATTATGCTGAAAAATAACCAAGTGAAGCATTTCAACACATTCACTCAACTTCTTTACATAATAATATTTAAATAAGAGTAAGAGAGGAGAGCATGGTAGTACTAGCCTTCCTCCCCTCCTTCACCCTCTGAACAAAGACTGCTTTAATACATGCAGTTTTTCTGATTCATCAAAACTCCAATTCACGTATGTGAGTTAACCATCCCCATCATGGTCTGAAAAGTCTGCCTCTTCCTTGGCTTCAGTGACTCCTGCTTCAAAATCTTCATCCGGTCGTGCATACAAACATAGAAATTGAGTATTACTATTATTTTAACAGTTCTGTGACATCTTCAGGGAAAAAGAACTGTTGCCCAATTCTCTGTGTGGTTTTCTTGCCATACATGGAACTTAGGATCCTCGATTTCCATTATGGGCATCGACGCCTGTCACCAAACTCTTCCCACATGTTTTGCTCTCTGAATATGCAGCAATAAAAAACTGCTTTGACAAGAAGGTAACAGCGACAAGTCCGTTGCTTTCTCGCGAATTGTTCCTCCAGCTAGGGCCGCCGAGGGCGACTAATGAATGCGGGCCATTTGCTTGACACTGGCACTGAAACTCCAGCACATTTTCTTTGGTACTTCGTTCACTGAAGTAAGACGTTTCTCTCCGTAAAGCCGGCAAACAAACTTTCTTAGCTTTTTATAACGCTTTCTGTTGATCTTGCCTCTGTGCCTATATCGCTGATTGCTGTTAAAAACTTTTAATTTTCGCTCACTAAATTCCAGCATGCTTTCTTTCCTTCCCTCATAAATAAAGAAACTTAGTCGTTACCTGGAAATGAATGTACACCAAGGAGTGCTGCTTTTGATCATAAGATAGGTCACAAGATGGCAAATCAATTAACTTCCTTTGCTTACCAACAGCGTTATCTACGTATGCATGAAATTTTGTACTTCATTAGCTATAGCAGGATAACGGTCATGGTCTATGTCTTTTGAATGTGACAATAAAATACCAATAGTTGTATCGCTTTTTATTCTGCTGGTGAGTATGATCAGGGCAGGTAGTTGCTGTAAAATTTTTGACTCGTGTTTGTCCAAAACAATTGGAAGAAAGATCGTTTTTTTATCACAGAGCACGACGTTGCTGCCCAAAACAGTGTCCCCAATTAGCACAGCATGCTAAATATATATACACTGTAATAAATTCTTAATAATAATAGAAACAACCAATTTTGAGACAAATGCGAAATTTGACGAATCTGAACTTCTGTTCTACCAAAATGCCTTGTACTTCTGTTCTACCTGGCTAAAACCCTACAGTTTTCCCTTCACTGTGGTTCTATCTTTGTCTGGTAATTTTAAGTGAAAAAGAAAATAAAATTAAACTTTCAGCAAAGTGGTGCCACCTTTCTCCGGCAAATTTACGCAAAAAGACAACGAACGTTAACCTGCTAGCTAATGATGTAGCAAACTTACACGTATACATATATAACGGAGCTGGTACGGAAAGGAAGTTAATTGATTTTCCATCTTGTGACCTATCTTATGATCAAAAGCAGCACTCCTTGGTGTACATTCATTTCCAGGTAACGACTAAGTTTCTTTATTTATGAGGGAAGGAAAGAGGGCATGCTGGAATTTACTGAGCGAAAAATAAACATTTTTAACGGAATTCAGCGAGATAGACACAGAGGCAAGAGCATCAGAAAGCATTGTAAACAGCTTAGAAAGTTTGTTTGCCGGCTTTACGGAGAGAAACGTCTTACTTCAGTCAACGAAGTACCAAAGAAAATGTTCGGGAGGAACAATTCGCGAAAAAGCAACGGACTTGTCGCTGTTACCTTCTTGTCAAAGCAGTTTATTGCTGCATATTCAGAGAGCAAACCATGTGGGAAGAGTTTGGTGACAGGCGTTGAGGCCCATAATGGAAATCGAGGATCCTAAGTTCCATGTATGGCAAGAAAACCGCACAGAGAATAGACAATTTTGACATTTAGAAAAAGGGTCTGGGGAGAGCAATATTTTCTGGTAAATGGCTGCCACGGAGTTATTTCTATTTCTTTGTGTCTGCCATTTACCAGAAAAATATTGCTCTCCCCAGACCCTTTACTAAATGTCAAAATGGTCTATTGAGCAACAGTTCTTTTCCCTGAAGATGTCACAGAACTGTTAAAATAATAGTAACATTCAATTTCTTTAGTATTTAATTGAAGAATGATATCCTCTATCATCACACACGCAAAAAAATCACATTTTCTTGTGGATTTATCCCTTATTATATGATTCCAAGAATTTTTAGACTACGACCCCATGTATCTCGGAAAAGCCCCCAAAAATCGTCGATCAACACCCAGATTCGTAATCTACGCCAAAAGTGATCTAGGAAAATGTCGTCGTGAAAAGTCCCTGCTGGGGTGGTAATACTCCCCCTTCACCCTCTGGACTATTCAGGAGAGCCATCTACGGCACTCCTCCAGCATTTGAGGAGAGCCCAGAGGGGGGAGAGAGAGGTGGCTCTCCTCCGACGGCCATGCCTGAATAGACCCAAACATCTAAGGTTTTTCACAAACAATTCAAGTCGAGTAATTAGTCTCTTGATAAAGCATATTTTGATTTCTTTGATGACATATGTCGTATCATGAAAATATGTGCCATGAATTCAAAAAGTAGAATAATACTTAAACTTCCCAAGAGCATGGCAATATGACTTTGAATGGGTAAAACAAACCAAAGCCAATTTTGTCTGTTAGACACAAGAAATAGAAAGGCTTAGATTAGTCTTCCATTATATTCAATAAATATCAAAGAATATAATGCAGCTTACTGTATTGTAATCATCACATGTTATGAAACCTGGCGACGGGATTTCACCAAATTTCATGCAAGTCATATAGCTTATGACTAACTATTAAATCATATTGCTTTGCTAATCATTAACTTGCGCTCACTGAATTAAATTTACACAAGCAACAAGACTTGTTGAAAACATCTTACCGATCTAGAGTTTACTGAAATATAAAGCTTATACGCATGTGCAAGTGCGTCTTTATAATGAGTTTATAGGCAACTTACCTTGGATATCAAGAGTATGATTTTTAGAGGGACCACTGCCGAGTCTGTTGTGTGGCACACATTTAAATGTAACTTTGTAATCAATGTAGTCAGCATAGTTGATGCTTGGAATTGTGTAAGTGTGCGAGGAGTTATCTTGCACCACGTTATCATTTGTGCCACTGATTCTGTGGATTCTATATGATGGTGCAGGAAAACCATTTGAGTTGCAAGTAAACACAACTTGATGAAAATTCATTGGTTTCAGCATTGTTGTTTTAAAAGTTACCATGTCGGGTTTATCTGCACGAGAAAGAAATACAAACATGGCCATAAAATCAGATCGCAAAAAACACTACATTATTACAATTAATATAGGTGACAGCGTAATTGAAAACACAGACGAGGAAAAGTTATTAGGTGTTACGATCGATAAAAAACTAACTTTTGGGACGCATATCAGCAAGTTATGTAAAAAGGCTGGTAGCAAGCTTTTCGCACTCTCTCGTATGTCTCCATACATGGACTCCAAGAAGCTGCGAATCTTAATGAGAGCCTTTGTAATGAGCCAGTTTCAATACTGCCAGTTGGCTTGGATGTTCCACAGTAGGCATTTGAACAACAAAATTAATAAAATACACGAAAGGGCTTTAAGAATTGCATACAAGGATTATGTTTCTAGTTTTGACATTTTATTAGAAAGAGATACATCGGTGACTATCCATACGAAGAATTTACAAACCCTAATGATAGAAATGTTTAAAACCCAGAACAATATGAACCCTTCTTTCATGAATGAGATCTTCAGGGAGCGAGAAAATATGTATNGCTTTTCGCACTCTCTCGTATGTAGTAGAATTTACAAACCCTAATGATAGAAATGTTTAAAACCCAGAACAATATGAACCCTTCTTTCATGAATGAAATCTTCAGGGAGCGAGAAAATATGTATAACCTAAGAAATAACAATGAATTTGTATTACCAAGGATAAGGACCGTGAATTTTGGTTCTGAGTCCATCAGATACAGAGGGCCTCAACTTTGGCTTTCCTTCCCTCAAGATATACAGAATGCTGAATCCATCTTACTGTTTAAATCAAAGATAAAAAAATGGCACGGTGAAGAATGCTCATGCAAACTATGTCGACGTTTTATTCCGAACCTTGGGTTTTTATGATTGGGCATTTTATTCTGTACATTTTATATCAGTTGTATATTAACTCATTTTATCAAATTATTTTATAAACTGTATATTTTTAAATAGTTGGCCTTAATTAGCAAATGTAGTATTTTCAATCTTTGCTATTCTACTATACTTAGCTATGTACCAGCCAACTTTAAAGAAATTGATGATGATTATTATTATTATTATTATTATTATTTGCTAGATGAATATCAAATATCATAAGAAAGTTTATAATTCTATTTCAAGAAGTGCGTTATTTCATCAGCTCAAATTTCGCTATCGACATCGAATTAACATGATTTTTGAATAACTTCAATTGTAAATGCAGACCATTATGCGTATGTTCAAATTATGAATAAAGAGGACCCAGATCAGAGGGGGAAATATGCCAAAAATGAAAGTTCCAGCAATCATGAAGTGTTATAGGTGAGCGAAAAGCTCAGTGTGTCAGCTTTCCAGAGCTTTTTACACTTTTTATTCATCTTTTACCGGTTATAAAAACTTAAATATTAGTAAATTAAAAAAAGTGCGCTTAATGGAAATGTTTGGTCATTTTTCAAAGTTTGCTTGGAAATCAATTTTCCGCAATTATGACGTAATAGTGACGTCATGGATGTAATGAAGATTAAAAAAGTGCTCTATTGTTTAGATTTTGTTACTGTGCACCATTGCACCAAGTCTCGTCTTTATATTCGCATTACTCATGGAGTTACGAAGGGGGCACTGTTTGCCCCCCCTTATGACTACAAGCATTGGTCCAAAAAGCCAGGTATTAATAGGGTTAAGGTGGCTTGCAAACAAATAATGCTGCTTTCAGATGGCATCTATATCAACTCCAAAAATTGTGTCGTTTTGACAGTGGAAAATGCTGGTAACACTGAATTTCAAGGGTAAAGAAAGGGGTATGGTTAGGCTTGCTTTTAGACTTTGGGTTTGTGTTCGGGTTTGAAGCCCCCTTACAATTATTTGCAATAATGATATCTTTAAACTTTTGCCAAATTTGGGTTGTTTCAGTGCTTTTGTGGAATAATCATGGGTATCATACTTCTTCAACTGACAAAAAAGAACAAAAGATTACATTTTGTTCCAGAGCCCCCAAAATTTGGGAAATTTCAAATTTTCAGGTTTTTAGTATTTTTGTCTTTCTAAATGGACTTCTATTGAGCCATCAGTTTGGATTTTGAACAAATAATGGTAGAAGGATCAAGTTTACATTATCAAAGGTATTTTGTAGGGTTTGTTTCTCAGGCGAAAAATAAATTTAGGATATCTTTTTTGGAAAGATCATACATTTTTGGGTATTATCTTATAAAAAAAAATGTTTTACGGTACTTTACTTTGATTACAAGTATTAATTTTGGTATTAATTTCTAATATGAATTAACATTTAGGGCATGCATTTTATATTTCGTGGAAATTTTGGGGTATAGTTTTTTAGAAAATTTATAAATTTTATGTCAAAATGTTACACACACCGTCATCTATCTACTGAAGTGACCCCCCTCCCCCCCGGGGCCGATCACCTCTTGCAATAGTATTATACTAGGAAGTGAAAGCGCTCGCTTCAACATTCCTAGCTCCTGCGGAGAGCTTCTAAAATACTCAGTGTTGATAATATGTAAACTCTCTTTTTCGACATTCGACTTCCTATCCGGAAAAGTTCTGATCGGCTACCGTTGCCACTTGCCACGCTAAATTGTTTGTTATTAACTTTTGCTTCTTTCAGTCTTCTCATACAACTGACCGGGTGTGCCGCTCAATAGGGGATAAAAGTTATGGGACATGGTGAAAAGAAAACACATAAGTGAAAAGAAAATTTCGGTAATCATAGTCATGGTTCGATGTGTAAAATTGGTTTCTGTGAGTCATGATAAGTAGATACTCCGTTTGTAATCCTCATTCTCGTGTTTGCACTCATCTCCCTAATCAATTTGGAAACTTTATAGATACCCTATACACAAACTCCACAACCTCTATTATCTCTTTTTATTTTGCCTCCCTGATTTCACTTTACAAATGCCATTCTGTCCTTATCCTTTCAGACACTCTTTTTGATTTCTGATTGATATTTCATTTCATTTCATATTGCGGAACATTTTATCAGAAGGTCAAATCAATCGTTAAATTCAATCCATTAGATCATCCAAATGGTCCAGCTCAAAAGGTTTGACTTCAGTGAAAAAATCATAGAGCTACGTCTAAGATAGTCTACGTTATACAGAATCGACGGCATGGTTATAAATTGGTCTCGTGCCACATCTAAGCTGTTTCATAAAGCAGGTATCCAATTATCCAATTAGTCTTTCTTCTTTTGTCCTCAATTGTAATTTCAACAATACTTATTGTAAAATAACAATATCTCATTGTAACCAGACAATGACCGAACAATAAGCCTATTCGATGTATGACCGAGAATTCGCATACATGAAGTACTTCCTTGAACAACAAAATGGATGCCAATACTGAGGTTAATTGGATAATTGGATACGTGCCTTATATAAATAGATTTTAACAAATAATAATAACAATACCTGTTCTTTGTATTCCATTGTAAATTTTTACCATAATAATAAGAATACGGTAGTCAAAGCAGAAAGGCTGTCAAAGAAAGCTGTAAGAAACTTCATATCTCATAAACAGCTCCACAAACTGAGTTCTGACTTGTAAATTCCTTCCCATTCTTTTAGAGTGAACGTTCCTTTTTTAAATTTGACTTCCTATCCTCGAAAGTTATGATCAGCTTCCATTGCAACTTGCCACGCTATGCTATGTTCTGTATGTAATGGCTTCATTCACCCCAAACATTAATTGATACAGTCACGTGGCATATCGTGTGATGAATCGTCAACATTTCGATCTCAATGCTAATACAATCTTGACTATTTTGATCTCAATGCTAACACAATAAATTCAAAACTTTTTCCGATCAGATATATCTCAGAAATATGTCTGCCAATACTCAATGATCCTCAATGAACTACGAATATTTCCTCCTATACAATAATAAATTCTAAACTTTTTCCTACGTGACAAATCTGACAAATACTTCCTCCTATAGAACTATAGAATAGATTCACCTCCTATAGAGCAAATTCTAAACTTTTTCCTACGTGACAAATCTGACAAATACTTCCTCCTATAGAATAAATTCTAAACTAATTCTAAGCTGCAAATTATAAACGTTTGTTGAAGTCTGTGTTGAAAAAAACAGTATCGAAATTATGGCGTTCATTGCGACATCTAAATATTGCAGATTTGTATAGGCGGAAATATTTTTGAGATTCATCAGGGAGGAAACGACATGCCACGTGAAGGTATCAATTCATGTTTGGGATTAATGAAGCCATTACATACAGAACATAGCATAGCGTGGCAATTGGCAATGGAAGCTGATCAGAACTTTCGAGGAAAGCAAGTCGCATGTCGAAATGGAAGGTTGACTTTAAAAGAGTGGCAAGGAAGTTACAAGTTGGAATTGCGGAGCTGATTTTGAAATATCGACGCAAAGGCAAGTTTCTTGCAGCTTTCTTTGACAGATTTTCTGCTTTGTTTATTCTAGAGTGGAAATTTGTTATCGAGCCTTTCAGAAACTCGAAAGAAACCCTAAGTACTCAAAATCTGATAGTTTCAAGGTAGCTTTTGTAGTTGATAAACAATTTCTGCAATTTGTCGGCAGTTGTTCTGCTCCTAAAATGCTGTTTTTAGTTTTTCTTGTCCAAAAAATCAACCAGTTCGAAACATTCGATAGGAAGAAGCTTTGTTTTAAAGGCAAATTCTTAACAAAGTCCTAAATGTTCTTCTATTTCTACATAGCAACACTGCTCGAATATGGCATAACTTTTCATCAGAATAGTAAAAATTGCCGTAAATTTTACCCAGGCTTAGGTGAATCATTCCGCTATCACAATATATCGAATTTCGATACGTTTTGCAGTTGGAAAGTAAATAAATTCAAAGAAGAAAACAGTTTGGAAAAATTTCATATCTCGTTGCGGCTATCAAATAAGGTTTCAAAAGCTTCTAACGAAGATTGACATTTTTATTGAAAGATCAAAGAGACCGCATCCTCGGTCATACATCAAATAGGCTTATTGTTTAGTCATTGTCTGGTTGCAATAAGATATTGTTATTTTAAAATTATTATTGTTGAAATTACAATTCAGAACGAAAGAAGAAAGACTAATTGGATAAGTGGATACCTGCCTCATATATATATAGATTCTCACGGACCTTCTGTTCTCTTTACCAAATATTTAGATATGGGGAATGCGAAGGAGACTTCGCTGTTGTGGTAAGGAGAGTATCTTTAACATGCGCTGCCAATGAGGCAGGAGGGTGGGTCGATTCCGAATTCTACGATGTTCGTTGTTTCTCGAAGAAGGCTAAAACTGACTCGTGCAAAGGTTTAAATATGCCCCTTGAACCGTGGGGTACTGGGGCTAGTCCCAAGAAAAGCTATTTGGCATAAACTAGACCTGTGGGGCTCAAATATTTTAAATTCCGAGCATCGGGTCAGGTGAGAATAGTTTTGGTCGGTGAAATGGAGATTAAGTATCAAAGATTACTTAATCTTCCTGGTCGGTGACCAGCGTGAGCAGGTGCAAGTGCGCTGTTCTTCGGCAAAAACTACTGCAAATAGAGGTCCGCCTATAAAGCCAGCTTCATAATACTTTGTTGCGAAATGTTCCCGTTTGCACAGGATATTATGAAACATCAATATCAAGAATACTATCAAACTTCTAAGAAACCCTCAAGATAACAACGGAAACAGCATTCATGGTTTAACAATCGATAAATAACCTTGCTCCAGATTACATGTCAGAAATGTTTACAAATAAATCGACATACAGTATAAAAAATTTGAGAAACACCGCAACTGATCTCCAAGTCCCACTAATGAAAACATGTAATGGTCAGCGAGCATTGTCATATCTTGGTGCTGGAATTTGGAACCTTTTGGATTCGGAAGTCAAGCAGGCATCCTCTTTCAAAGCATTTAAAGATGCTTTAAAATAATTTATTTTGTTACCTATTTATTTTTTATTTATTATTGTAATTTGAACAGGGTTTTACTTTATATGATTTAAATTTTTGTAAGATTTTATGCACGGCCCCCTGAAAAATAGTCTTTCTTGACTGACGGGGTAACCGTGGTTAAAGAATTTAATATGAATGAAATGAAGGAATGAATGAATGAATGAAAAAAACTTTGAGAACTTAAACAATGAGAATTTCAAGAAACTTTCAGTAATGGATCAAATTATTAAGTTTCTTATAAAAAATACATGAACAAGCTAGTCCAAAAACCCAAATTACCGAAATCGGCAGACTAGAATGGCGACAGGCATTCTTGTCTAAAGTGAAGGGTCTTAACCCAACCCACATCCCATCGGTGGATTGGCCTTGAACAGTTTTATTCATTGTTTCAGCTTTTAGCATACATTACGAATCTTTTATGAAATTTGTGTCCATAATAAAATTAATCATACTCACAGTTGACAGTCAACGTCATATCGCTGGATTTCGAATCATTTCCATTACTTGCATGGCATGTATATCTTCCAGTATCACTCTTGGTAACAGATGAAAGTGTAAGTGTAGTTCCTGTTTGAGTCAGGTTTGCTCCATCCTTCGTCCATCTAATAGTTGGAACTGGGCAACCAGTGGCCGAGCAGGTGAGCGTTTCATTTTGTCCTTCGTCTATCGACTTTGATGAAAGCATAGAGGTCAAAGTGACTGTGCCTGTCGAGGGATACATACATTAAAATTTGACTAAAGCAGAAGCAGCGTATACTAAAGGAACTGAGAATTCATACTCGAAAATACCAGTTGAATATGACCGTAATTAAGATCTCCCTTGGGTGAAAGTATTTAACAACACAATACTACAAACTATCTAACCAGCTTGCATCGCTGGAACGCACCTTTTAAGAAAATATTTCTCTCTTTACGTACATATTTATAACAGTTCGGTTTAGAGAAGATTTCAATTACTACGAAAAGAGACACATATCATGACAATTATTAGGCATTATAGAAACGTGATATAAATATATTAGTGAGAACCAAGCTACCATTACAAGTTACAAAAGNAGAAGCATCCTAGAAAATACCAGTTATATATGACCGTAATTAAGATCTCCCTTGGGTGAAAGTATTTAACAACACAATACTACAAACTATCTAACCAGCTTGCATCGCTGGAACGCGCCTTTTAAGAAAATATTTCTCTCTTTACGTACATATTTATAACAGTTCGGTTTAGAGAAGATTTCAATTACTACGAAAAGAGACACATATCATGACAATTATTAGGCATTATAGAAACGTGATATAAATATATTAGTGAGAACCAAGCTACCATTACAAGTTACAAAAGAAAACTACCCTTTATTGAACATTCAGCCAAGTAGAGACGTTTTTCACAAAATGAAAAAATAGGCAATCGAGAAGGTCCTTCATCCTTCTCGTGTATTGTCAACGATGTACCAACAACTCTCTTTGTGTTTTGATATGATGCTTTTGGGTTTTACTTTTCAGATACTAAGACGTGTGCATTCAGTTCAAGTTTTTCTGTTTCTCTTTTGAAAATATCCATAAATCCGTTTAATGTCCAAATGTCTGTCGTTGTATGTCGAGCAATTTGTAAGGATATTTGATTTGGGAGTAATGCCATAATCTTACTGAGTCGGTCAAGTATGGAAATACCTGAAAGTCCCATCAGAATCTTTCTATTGAAATTACTCCTCATAAGTGGGACTTCGTGTAACTCTGATAGTTTCCTCTGGTCCGAAGTGATCCGAATTATGCGAGTTTGACTGTAAATGGATGTATTTTAGTGTCAGGCAAGAAGAGGAATGGAGAACATACACAATTTTGCAGTGACATCAAGGACAAGAAACCAGCAAACTCATTTTGGTTGCAGAGTCTTAGAGAAGGAGGTCTTTAATATATACCAATTCTTACTTCGAAGAATGAATAAAAATTCTTAGTTGCAAAAAAGCAGATCGACAGACAGAAATTGGCATAATTCAATAGAAGCAACCAAATTTTATTTGTCATAACTTCTTTAGCGATCATTCTTGCATTGTTGACTGTCACATTGACGAATTTGCAACATGAAAAAAGGAATTCCAGTATGAAAAAGTTGAACTTAATTTTGTTAATTCGATGATAACCTTTCAAAATACGCCCCAATTGGCATCTGGTAACCCTAAAAACAGATTTTTCCAGACTTTTGAATAGGGCTTACAACATAGATATCGAAAAAGACACTTATTGTACCTTCCTGAAGGTTCTGTGATTCCTTTCAAATACGGGCGAATCCATGGGCAAATCAGTGAATTTTGTTCGTACACCTTCCTTGAAATCACAAAAAAAGATCACACACACAAATCACAAAAATCGCAAACCATCACACACACAAAGCCATAAAAGTCACAAAAAATCTCAAAAATTACCAACAAATCACTTACGAAATAAAAAAATCAGAGAAAACAATCTCTTGATTTTTAAATCACAAAAATCAAGTTCACTAGTTTAGTTATTATGTTTAAGATCTAGTCTGATTTGGGGAACTGATTATCTAGAAATGTTTTTGAAATCATATCCGAGGAAAACGGCTATGATCATAGGAGGAAATCAGCCAGGCAATTTTTTAACATACTAAGTGGTGGGGGAATTGCCCCACCAGGCCCTACGACCTCCCCCACCACTGACGAGCAAAATGCCACATTTACCCCTAAATATCTAGGCAACTATGGGGCCCTTTCAAAGATAAATGTGCCCCAAAATGCGGTAAAAAGTTTGAACAGCTGCAGCATTTTATCCATTCGTTGAAAATATCATTATAGATACCGTATATAAAAAAGACTACCACCGGGTGTCCCAAATGATGTATCGGCGTTTGCAAAAATGTACTATCATGAATGATGCACCGATTTGAATGAATAACAATCAGTTTGTAGCAGACAGATTAACTTAGATGTAAAAATTCATTGCACTAAAATCCGTCATACCATTCTAGAGTTATGGATTATTTTGCTTCGGAACTATTTTTGAACATAATTAAAAGAAAACTTCAAATTTTAACAATGTTTTTCCGAAGTTTCATCTTCAAAAAACCAAAGTGGGCATACTCATCCTTTAAGAAGCAAAGCTAGTGAGAAATATGTATCTGGTGCATGTAAATACACATAGGTTGCTTATTTAAGTTCCTAAGAAGATAATTTATGCAACTGCAATCTTATCAAAGCTGAAAACAAGACGAAATTTGATTGTAATTTTTGAGCTTTTCTCAAGATTTTTCAAAAAAAGGTTTCTAGTAAATTGTCCATACCATATTAGAGCGATACGCTCGACTTTAGTGGAAAAAAATTCCACATCTAAGTTAGCCTTTTGCTTTAAAATGCTTGGTGTTTTAGTCAAATCGGTGTATAATTCATGATTGTACGGTTCGGTAAACGCCGATACATCATTTTGGGACACCCGGTATTCCCGGAGAGTTAACTTAGCTTGTGGTAACTCAAGTAACTCGCTTTGGTTAATAAGCAATTTTCAAAACCCTTTTTTAGAGACATCACAATTGTGTCAAGTCTTGAAGCCGAAAGCCTCAATCCTAAAATTGTTTTGTATCTAAACGGCATGATCATGATGTCATGAAAATCTTGCTGAATGTAATAAATTGAAAACCAACGGAAATATTTCGATTCCTCGTCCCAAGTTAAGGTTCTAACTTCTCTTAGGTAATGACCCAAATAACTACGATGCCCCAAGCAGACCACTTATTGAAGGGCTGGGATGGAAGACCATTGACCAACTTGTAGCTGGTAAATCCAAAACAATGGTCTTCAAGTCCCTAAATAAGATGGCTCCACAATACCTTTCTGACCTCTTCACCCGAAATTCGCAATGCTCGTCTTATAGCCTTCGCAATACGGGAACGGACTTAAGGTTACCAATGAAAAGGTCAACAAATGGTCAGAGATGTTTTTCCTATAGAGGTGCAATACTCTGGAATAGCCTCTCAGCCGAGTCTAAGCAGGCATCCTCCATGTATAGTTTTAAGAAAACTATTTAGAGTTGAGGATTTCTTTTCTTTTGACTGTAAATTTTGAACATTATTGTATATAGGTTTTAAACATTGTAAATAGGGTTTTATAGTTTGATTTAATGGACAGCTTTATAATAGTTTTTTCTTTTTTAGATTGTAATTAAATGTTTTTATCGGAGGGCCCCTTGAAAACCAGCTTCTGCTGAAGGGCAACCCTCCTTAAAAGAATTAAATATGAAAAAAAAATATGAAATACTACACCTCTTAATTACATAATCTATTTTAAGATCTATATGTGAAACAACCCATTCAGCCGTTATAATATTACCAGTTTTTTTAGCGTAAGCAGAAGTATATAAGCGGAAGAATAGTACCCTTCTATAAACCCCCCC
>REGM01000065.1:954435-973348 GCA_004194415.1 Aurelia aurita
CAAAGTGTGTCTGAGAATTTTGATATAATATCCACTTTGCAAGCCATAGCTTCCGCAATAATTGCATTAAGTTTCTTAGCCCTCGCGGTAGCTTTGTTCGGTCAAAAATTCAGACCAGTGGATTGTCAAAAAAACGCAGACAAATTTTGGTAGCTACATGCATTATCTCTCACTGTGCTAAATTTCTCATCATTTGATTGCTCCTGCGGGTCATAAATGGAAACTTAGTACCTACTACTAGAGGATTTTTCAGTTCCGAGAAAGCTGGCTTTTAGTAACGGCTCTTTTGCAATGCTTATCAGACCTAAAAAAACCGGGTCAAGGCCATTAGCAACATGAAGCGTGTAACTAAGTACTAATGTCAATCAATCGAAACAACGTGGCAAAGTTGCAAAAGTTGACATCCCACAGGTGGATTAACACTCAATCATTTCATCTTGAAGGACAAGTGATTATCGTTAATCCCTTCCTATTTAGGAGCAAATTTCTACTGTAACTTTTAGTTTCTTATCTTTAACTAAGAATTATCATTACTTCCAGTGCTCAGATATTGACTGGGAGGGTTTCAAATTGTAGCTTTGACCCTGCATTATTGATAAAAGGAAACAATTGAAAATGATACTTTTGGTCATATTAACCAGCGCAGTAACCTTAAGAAGCTATCTGGTAGTAGGATGCCCAAGGATTTAAGAAACTCTGCCTTTGAGAATCACAAAGAAACTTTCAAATCTGAATGTGTCCACAATGTCAATAATTGTATCAATAGCAATCATAGAAACAAAAACAAATGATTTGACTCTAGATACAAAGAAGAAACAAAGTATGCCTAGAAGGTCAGACCTAATTTTCTTTTGTAATAAAAACATGCTACCTTAATTCTGGTCAAAACTTCTGGCCTTCTTCATCAGGTATACATTTAATCCCTCCAGCAATTAGATGTAGCCACCATTACTATTTGTAAGAGGGCGTTTCCCAGCACAATAAAGGGCATGGCGCAAAACAAATTTTGCTTGGAAACGGCAAAGAAAGCGGTTTTTCTTTGCGCCTTCGGCGCAGAGCATGACCAACTGTTTCCAGCACGCTTCGTCACAGATAATGGTATTACAATAAGAACAAACTGCATAAAATGAAATACTCACACTCAACAATGAGTACCGACGCCTTTGTGGCAGAGGAACCAATAATATTGTTAGCTTTACAGGTGTATATGCCATGACCCTGACGAGTAACATTGGTCAAAGCTGCAACTCCATTGCTATGAGTGATGCTACTATGACTGGGATTCCTCAAAGTAATAGTGGCTGGTGGATTGGCTGCAGATACGACACATCTCAATGTAGCGTTACCAAATTCGCGAATTGTGTTTGGAGTCATTGTCAAGCTTGTCATTGGTGGAACTAAATACAAGAAGAAATTTACAGGTACAGATAAACCTTGCTTTCCATTTAATGAATATTAAAGAAATAATCAAACAAATAGTTTTAATTGAAAAATGGTTTTTCAATGCAACAGTTCAAAGTTCCGAAGACGGTCTGCCCTCGAAACTCCAAATAATTGCATTGTTGGATGCACATGTATTTTGGAAAAGGACACATTACATTTGCAACAATTTCGACCAAAATTGCGAGAGGATATATAAGCTAAAATATGCTCGCATCATTGTCGCAGAACTGTGAACTGGTGTATAATCATAAGACCTAAACATAAAGTTATATAACGGCGTCATTTGCTATTTTGTATTGAACTAGGGCTCTTTTTATGGAGCCGAGTTACCCATCTAGACGAATTACCTAGCATGCCGTGTTAAAAGAACATGAGTGCTTATATCAGGTGAGTTACACGGCAAAGCCACCCACTCAATATAATGTTTTCAAAAATTCCATGAGTGTTTCTTATAGTCTTAATAAGCTGCGCATACACTGTTGTTATGAATATTACTCGGCAAGAGATTTTTTATATGGGAATATTTTCATACTGGAATTCCGAGATATCGGTTGATTGGCGGGATCTTGGTTATCTTAGATACCCACCGGTCTCTTATAAACACGCAGCATGGATGGCATTGAATTTATATACATGACGGGTAACTCGTTTTGCTTAGCAACTCGCTTAGCCGGGTAACTCGGTTCCATACAAACAGACAATTACAAAGGTGTCAGATAAGATCCAAAATAAAAATAAAACGGCAATATAATGAATGCAACTATCGAAAACTCACTATTAGAAAGAAGGATAAAATATGCCAATTAGCACACCCGACCATATGATTTTTAGCAAAGGAGCAGTAACTCGCTCTCCTAGTAATATTCAGGTGAGCTATTCGTACATCAATAAATATAAAACAAAGAAAAACGAGATCTTATGGTGAGCAATTAACTATTTTTAACACTTCAGGATAGCCATCTACAGCACTCCTCCAACATTTGAGGATAGCCTAGAGGGGAGNGGGGGCCAAGTTAGGTGGTCATATCTGATATAACAACTGAAATAAAGAGGGGGGCGGAATCCGCCCCCCAGGCATTGAGTGTTTCAAAACACCCAGGTCAGATAGGGTTAACGCCCATGCCTGGATAGACCCAACAGGCTAAGGTTTGTTCGCACCCCCTTCAAGCCATGTAATCAGTCTCTTGATAAAGAATACTTTGATTTCTTTCACATATGTCGTGTCATGAAAATATGTTCAATGAATGCAAAATGTAGAATAATACTTAAACTTCCCAAGAGTATGGCAATATGACTTGGGATGGCTACAATAAACCAAAGCGCATTTTGTCTGTTAGACACAAGAAGTAGAATGGCTTAGTTTAGTCTTCCATTATATTCAATAAATATCAAATAATATAATGCAGCATACTGTATTAAAATTGAACAGCCATTTGACCAAATTTCACACAAGTCATACGGCTTACCACTAACTATTAAATCATAATGCTTTGCCAATCATTAACTTACGCTCACTGAATTGAATTTGCACAATAAAAAAAACTTTTTGAAAACATCTTACCAATCTAGAGTCTACTGAAATATAAAACTTATACGCATGTGCATGTGCGTCTTCATAATGAGTTTACAGGCAACTTACCTTGGATGTCAAGAGTATGATTTTTCGTGGGACCATTGCCGAGTCTGTTGTATGGCACACATTTAAATGTAACTCTGTAATTAATGTAGTCAGCATAGTTGATGCTTGGAATTGTGTAAGTGTGCGAGGAGTTATCTTGCACCACGTTATCATTTATGCCACTGATACTATGGATTCTATATGAAGGTGCAGGCAAACCATTTGAGTTGCAAGTAAACACAACTTGATGACCATTCATTGGTTTCAGCATTGTTGTTTTAAAAGTTACCATGTCGGGTTTATCTGCACGAGAAGGAAATACAAAGATCGTAAACAAATCAAATCACAAAATGCACTACATTATTTTGCTAGATGAATATCAAATACTGTAAGAAAGTTTATAATTCCATTTCAAGAAGTACGTGATTTCATCAGCATAAATTTCGCTATCGACAACGAATTAACATGCCATTATAATTATAATGCAGGCCTGCATTATAAATGCAGGCCATTATGCATATATTCACATTATGAATAGAGTGGACATAGATCAGAGGTGGAAATATGCCAAAAATGAAAGTTTTAGCAATCATGAAATGTTATAGGTGAGCGAAAAGCTCAATGTGTCAGCTTTCCAAAGCTTTTTAAATTTTGTATTCATCTTTTACTCGTTATAAAAACTCTAATATAATAACTTAATGTTTGGTCAGTTTTCAAAGTTTGCTTGAAGTATCCCTGAAACGACATATTTTGCAAAATTGCGTTTTCCTTTTTTATTTTCATAAGATATTACAAACTACAAATACTCATAAAACTCCACGATGTGTCTTAAAGTTCATATCTACCCCTTTACCATTACACTAAACACTAAACATTACACAAACAAGATACTACAAACTACAAGTTAAGCTAAAAGTTAAAATGGCTTGCAACCAAATCATTTCAAAATTGCTTTCAGATGACATCTAAATCAATTCCAAATATTTTCTCGTTTTGAAAATGGAAAATACTGGTAACATTGATTTTAAAGGGTAAAGAAAGGGGTAGGGTTTGTAGCCTCCCTTATAAATATTTGCAATAATGATAACTATAAACTTTAGCCAAAATTTTAGTGTTTCTGTGCTTTTGATGACTAATCATTGTCATTCCACTCACAAAAACGAACAAATGATGAAATTTTGTTCCAGAGACCCAAAATTTGAGAAATTAAAAATGTTCAGGTTTTTTAGTATTTTTGTCTTTATAAATGAACTTCTATTGAGCCATCAATCGCTACTCTGCCATCTTCAATCATGACATTGCAGTGATATTTCTAAAGATGGGCATCTGGGCCCAGAGATAAACTATAACTTGAAATTACATCGAGTAATGGTATCAACTGCTGAAGATATTTGCCAGACACTGAAAAAAAAAAATCTTCAGGTAACAAGAAACCAGAATAAATACATTGCAATATATTAAAATTAACCAATCAGAGAGCCCATCTAGGTTCTTTCTTCGTAAGATTTAAGTTTCGACCAAACGACAACTTTTTAAACTATAACTTTGAAAACAGAATTAATGAAAACTGATATAAATTGACCATTTCCTTTGATCACTTCTTGAAGCATTTTAGTTTTTCAATATGTTAAAATGCTCTTAGTCGGGTAACTATAAGTAGCAAGAGGAGAGTACTATTACAATGGTGCAAAATGGATTACTATTAATCAAACGGTCAAAGAAAGGGTCCAATAAGCTTCGAAGCTACCAGCCTTTAAAGACGCAAGTTCAAATGGAACCATACAATCTTTTGGGCGATAGGAAATTTCGTAAAACTGTAGCGAAAATTAAGGTGCAGTAATCGTAATCTTCGAATTAAAACCTGGCGCAGGGAAAATATTACACAAGATGAATGCAAGTATCTCGCTTCTGCAAGCAGCTAAGTCGATAGTGAACGAACTGTGCCTTTGAGATTCTCATTTAGATAACAAGTTAATTAAAACATTTCGTTTAGTTTAGTTTAGTCTAGTCTTGTCTAGTCTAGCCATCTCTAGTCTAGCCATCTCTAGTCTAGCCTTGTCTAGTTTAGTCTAGTTTAGTTTCAGTGGGTTGATTTCCATGCATGGAAATAGATTAGTTTCTATTCTTGTTCAGACACTTTTATTTTCCATTTCAAGACCAACTCCCTCCAAGCCAAGAATACCCATGCATGAAAGCCAACCTGTACTTTAGTTAAATTTTGTTTTGCTAATGTTTTATGTATTTGTTAAATTTATTTATTAACTTAATACTTCTGTAAAAGTGAGTTTTGTTACATGATTATGATATTGACCCCATCAAAGCAGTGTTTCGAATAACCTTCTAATACAACTTGTATTGTATGGTGATAAAGACTTCTCTGACGACGTTAATAAAATATACTCGAACTGACTATGAATTTCATCCACAAAACCTGTCGGCTTGGTTAGAGGTGACCTGAGGCGGGGTTTTTGTTGGTGCAGGTGGGTGGCTCTGCTGGATTATGGAAAATCCTTTGGAAATTTTGTATCATCTCGGCAGTGCTGTTTGTTTGCATCAATGGTTATTTTCGCTTCAGGCCACCAACATTTCAAAATCTTGTTTTATGCCACACAATCACTAAGTTCTTCTTTTCTTTTCTTTTCTTTCTCGTTTGTTTGTACGTCTGTTTCACGTTTGATGCAAGGCATAAATAGTGTGAATGACAATTCATCCACCTTAAAATTGTATATTCAAATCTACAAAATTGCGAACCAAGACACCCTTATCCTATAACATGGGCGCCGGGCTTTGCGAAATGGGGATTCTGGACGGGGAACAGTGGCGGTTAAAATCGTTGTCGTTGTTGTTCTCTCGGCTGGGGTTGCTGTTGTTCAACATCATGCGCGGATGTTGGTCTGACATCCAACGTGAAACAGGCCTTAGTATTTACCAGTAAAAAATTGTTTATGTGTAGCTTTTTGTAATTACATATTTAGTTGTTATTCAGTTGTATGTTCTACGTAATGGCCATGGGGTAGTAATTATCGTTTGCTCCCTGTGGTATCGTCCCTGTAGTATTGCATAGTTGTATAGTAATTAGAAAGTATAGTAGGTTGTAACATGTATTGTAATATTTTAGATGAATTTAAAAACAGCAGATTTAACCCTTTTAATACCGGGCTTTTTGAACCCTCGTAAAACCGGGGGTGATGCATGACGTCACTATGACGTCATACTGGTGGAAAAATTGTATATTTTCTAACTATTGGCAAAATTAGCAATATATATGGTTTTATTTAATAGTTCCTCTCATAGGGCTCTAGAATGTATCACAAATCATCAAGGAGCTAAGATCAGCCATATAATATATATTTAAACTCATGATTTATCTCATTTATTCATTATTTAGTTTCACCGGTATTTCATTCTTTCATTAAAAGCCCTAATTACTGATGTAAATACTCTAAAATGCCTTATAATAATTTAAAACGACCCAAATAACTATATTTGACAAAAAAATTATTGAATACATTTTTTACTTATTATATGACGTCATAAACTTTGATGACGTCATTAACTTTAAAATTGCTGACGTCATCTAAAATGAATAATATTATTCATGATCTGAAAGCTCTCATTGAGAGCTATTGAATAGTGGTGTTCTTGTTGATCTCTGATCATCTTTGCACAAACTAGACTCACTTCTTTTACTTACCACAAGACCACGTGTCAAAAAGACGTTGGTCTCATGATCAGTGTCTACGATTTTTTTAATTTTTAATTAGCCTAGTAAATTTTAGGAAAATTCACAAACCCTCAGCTCTTTATCCTTTGGGGTGACAACACTACATCAGATAATATTTGTCACTTTGTGCCCCCCTGTAGTAATAGGGACAAATATACAATCAAAATAGAATACACAATGCTTGCCTCTCTGTATAAGGAGGTGTTTTAACCACCCCAGGATAACAAAATACCTGGGTAAAGCTCCACTCTATTTAGAAATCACCAAAGATTCCCAATGACTTGGGCTTCCGTCTTGAAATGAACGTCCTTTTCCACAATCCCAGGTACACTTACAATTTGTAGGAAAAAAGAAAAAATCTATTCCAGAACATTGGCCTCAATGTTTCAGGTATCGACTTTTAGACCACGAGAAATGCTACACATAAAAGATTTTTTACGTCTGATTCAAACTCCATCTATTCCAAAAAAACAAACGAATCATACAAAACAGCTGTATACTTACATAAGACAATCAGTGTTGTTGTTTTCGAAACTGCTAATCCAAATACAGGCACACCAGTGCATTTGATCTTCCTTCCACTCATCGAATAAACTGGGTTTATACGGAATTTTGCTGTTGTTACAAAGTAATGGCTATCAGTTGGATCAGACTGCACGCTCTCACTTTTAGTTCCAGTAACACCTGGGTCAATTGACAATGTAATCTTTGAAGCTGGTCTGCTTCTTACAATGCAGACAAATTCTTTGGGTTCTCCTTCGATCATTGTTAATGATCCTTGCACGTGATTCGCAGTGATGACTGGAAGAGCTGTAGCGATTGAAAATAAGGTTCTTTAAAAAGTAACATTGAGTATAATTCACGCCCGACAACACCAAGCCTGAATTCTGACGTCACTTCCGGCCTCTGTTGCAAGAAAGCTGTGGTGCGAAAGTGAAATTTTGCGATAAATGGCGTCAGCAGGCGTACCAAGTGTCCTAAAGCAAAATATCGAGATATAACACAATAGCTGTATCTTCGGTTTTTTAACTTCTTTGAGAATTCTGGACTCAAAGCTTCTTGGTTTTTCATATTTTTCAAAGATCTAGGACAACTCTGTTTACAAACTCGGGATGCAGCACAACAGGTAAGCAGACTTTTTGCTAAATTTAACGTTTGTCTTTGGTTTCATGGAAATTTTATTCAAAGTTTTGGATTCCTCGTCTTTTTCTTGTCCTATTTCGCCACGCTTTACCAATTGTTGTCGAAATAAACTTGTATTTTTCTCGTCTTGAACGTGGGCTGGCTGTTTCGAAAGAATCAACTTTTCTTGGCTTAAATTTAACAAAAACTTTTTCATAGTCCAATATTTACTTTTCAAAGGCAGGAATTTTAAATTTGGAGATATAACGCAATAGCTGCAAGCATATAGTTTCTAAAAATGGTTGCTGTTTGGCTGTAGCATTCGCCGTTTCCCCACAATTTTCAAAGGCAATTGTTGCTCGAGAGCCATGACGGGTTAACCTTAGTTAACTTTACGTGCTTCCTTTTCCAAACTTGACCATTCTTTAGTCAGAAAACAAAGGTTAGACCTGCCTGCAGGGGCGGATCCAGACCGAAGTTGAAGGGGGGGGCAACCTGCACAGAAGGCGCCAAAAATACAATAGAACAAAAGCGCGCTGGAGGCGCGCGAAAATTTTTGGACTCCAGGTTAAGAAGATTCTTTGGTTTTTCTTCTAAATAATGCCAAGATTTGTATGTTTCACCCCATAATCTAATCAAAACAGTTAAAAAAGAGTGCGATAGGGTCATGACGAGGGGCTCATTTCTCGCCAAAAGGGGGCGCCAAGCTGAGTTTTCATCGTGAAGGGGGGGAAGTTGCCCCCACTTGCCCCCCTCTAAATCCGCCACTGCCTGCCTGAATTCGTCACATTTCAAGTTCGTTTGATGTTTTGGGAAATTAAATATTNGCGCCATACAATAGAACAAAAGCGCGCTGGAGGCGCGCGAAAATTTTTGGACTCCAGGTTAAGAAGATTCTTTGGTTTTTCTTCTAAATAATGCCAAGATTTGTATGTTTCACCCCATAATCTAATCAAAACAGTTAAAAAAGAGTGCGATAGGGTCATGACGAGGGGCTCATTTCTCGCCAAAAGGGGGCGCCAAGCTGAGTTTTCATCGTGAAGGGGGGGAAGTTGCCCCCACTTGCCCCCCTCTAAATCCGCCACTGCCTGCCTGAATTCGTCACATTTGAAGTTCGTTTGATGTTTTGGGAAATTAAATATTTTGGAGTACTTGTTAGCCGTTTTAAGGCAAGAAGTATAGAAACAAAGTTTCGACTTCGCGTTCCGAAAACTTTTTGTTGGGTTTGGCCTAGCCTGCATCACAGATGTTCTGTGACGCAGGCTAGGTTTGGCCTAAATGTAAGCAACCATAATTGTCCTATAAAGTTGATAGTTGAATTGTTGCTGATGTTCTTCTGGCCTAGAAATTTACATACTAGACTGAATAATGTTATCAAGGCTGCCTTCTACAAAACAATCATCAGTTTTCATGTTTTGCCAATACATACAAAGCTTACTGTACTTATGTATTCTTAGATTTCTTCTAATGTCCTTGAGCAGCGCATCTTAAGTTTGTACAGATATCTCCCATTTGTTTTGCTGCTCTTTCTTTTCTTTTGCACATAAAATTTTCTATGAGATTGGCTGCCATTTACTCTCCAGCAGAAATTTCCAGGAGAGTTGTTTAATTTTGTCTCTATCTTTCATTTTAGGACCTCAAAAAGAAAACCGTGAGGTAGCATTTAATGACAACAAAGACAGGAATGCTTATTGTTTTAATACCTAAAGAAGACTGTTGCAAGGAGCCTGCTTGGCAATTTGACTCAATGGAGCATGACTGTTGACAATTAATCCTTAAATAAAAAATTATTGCAATGCATCAAAATTATTTCTGGTTTAATCTATTAAATAATGCTGATGATTTGCCTTTGCTTTGATGATGTGAAGATTATAAGCCATAGCAAGATAATAACACTTGAATCATCACAAGATTGAAATTTTGAATGCTTCCAAATTCTGAAGCAGTCTGCAACTTATTCTGAATTTAATCTGCAAATACAATAGTGCTGACTCATGGTAAAGAGAGTGCCCAATTGAGAATCATGGGATTCTCAGCTTTGTTATTATAGAGCATTTTGTTACATTTCACTGAAATTTGCCAAGAATTTGCTTTCCTGGTGTAAAAGGTGGGGGTTGGGATACATGGATAATGCATGAAAATAAACAAGAACCACCAAAATTCTAACCACCAGACATTTTCTGAAGCTGTTTGTGATATTCTGCTAGTCATTTTGAATTTTGACATGCCAGCCCATAATTTATCTTTTATAGGGTCTACAGGGGTAAAATTCAGACAATCTTCCACGCTGATCAATGTTCTGCCGCCTTGGCTTCTCTTCACTTATAATCTGTCGATATTTCCTCGGCAATGGAAGGCTCGATCGATCGTTAACAATTTCGTCGTCTTTCTACCCAACTGTTCAAGTTCTCCCTTTGTCCACTTTATAATACCAGCCCCATAACTCACAATAGAGACTGCCGTAGAGTACACGGGGGGGGAGAATGGGGGGGGGACAAGTCCCCTTCGCTTTTCTCCGCGGTCAGTTTTCCACTTCGTCTAAATCCGTCGATAAAATATCTAAGGAGGGGTTTAGTAGTTATCTCTAGAGTTTGATCGACAAATAAGGGTGTTTCCTGAGGTTAAAAAGGGCATTTCCTGAGTATAAAAAGGACGTGGCCCTGAAAAATATCTCTGGGGACTTCGCCCCCAGACCTCAATCTTCCTTTGTCCCCTCCATTTTTTTGCGGATGGCGCCGCCACTAACTGTTCATTCCGTTCTGCTTTGACTTTAATATTTTTCTCACCCGCCTTATGTACTCTTTCTCGATCTTTTTCTTCATATATTTATCTTTGATTACATCGGCATCTAATACCCCCCAAAGTACATAACATGTTGATGGTACGAGTTTGTGCGGGCCATATGGGTGGGTTTTTGGCCCAAAGTTCTCTAAACAAGGGTCATTTTTCGACAGATTTTCCTTAAGTATGGGTCGGTTTGGCTGAAATCGTCAAAAATTTGCTAAAAATGGGTAGTTTTCCAACAAAATTCATCATAAAAATGGTGGCTTTCTGAAAACAGGGCGGCAGACCCCCATCCATCCACAAGTCGTGTACCCCCTAACCCCCGGATAATACTACTATTTCCATACTTGCCTTTCTTCATCAGCAAAATGTCACATTTTTCTATTCTGAACTCAATACTGATTTCAGAGCTAAATACCCTAACAGAGTTTATCAAGGTCTCAAGTTGTCTTTCTTTCTTGCCGAAAAGTTTAAAATCGTCCATGAACAATAAATGATGTGTCAGTCCTTATAAATAAACGTATGAATTGAAAACTTTTCAGCAAATTTGTTTTATCTTGCTTGTTTAATGCATTTTGAGTCAATATAGATTGGAAATAGGAATAATACTCTGAAAAAATGGAAACGACAATTTATCATTATCATTATCATTATCATTATCATTATCATTATCATTATCATTATCATTATCATTATCATTATCATTATCATTATCATTATCATTATCATTATCATTATCATTATCATTATCATTATCATTATCATTATCATTATCATTATCATTATCATTATCATTATCATTATCATTATCATTATCATTATCATTATCATTATCATTATCATTATCATTATCATTATCATTATCATTATCATTATCATTATCATTATCATTATCATTATCATTATCATTATCATTATCATTATCATTATCATTATCATTATCATTATCATTATCATTATCATTATCATTATCATTATCATTATCATTATCATTATCATTATCATTATCATTATCATTATCATTATCATTATCATTATCATTATCATTATCCTTATCATTATCATTATCATTATCATTATCATTATCATTATCATTATCATTATCATTATCATTATCATTATCATTATCATTATCATTATCATTATCATTATCATTATCATTATCATTATCATTATTATCATCTATATGCAGGGGCGCATATAAGGGGGTATGGGGGTGATATACCCACCCATTATTATCTAAATCCGTCCAAACTTTCATTGTTTGGGAAAAAATCGTCGACGACAAGTTTTGGATGGTTCGAATTTTTTCTGATTTTTTAATGTTTTGAGCAAGGTTGGTCGACGACAACAGTTCGATTCACTTCTACCAAAAGTAGATCTTCAAACTTACTTCAAAAATGAAGAGAAAGTAGTTGTGTATAGGGGTATAGGTAGGGTAAGAATCGCTCCAATGAATGCTTGAAAGTGACTAGAAGAGTCGTTCTAAGCCAAAGTAAAAGGTTGGCGTTTATAAAAAATGTTCAGACAAACTATCACAGTCAAGGGTTCCATTTTGGGTGCAAGCAAGAAGAGGACTGTGAGAAGCGTTCTAAGATAAAATAAAAGGTGCTTGCCCAAAAATTTTTTGGAGGTGGTGATTCATACAAAACTGCTACAAAATTGCTAAAGTTTCCAATTTGAAACTGGTAGACACGGTAAGTATTCTAATCTAAATGAAATGATGTTTGCTCAAAACAAATTCCTGGGAATGATAATACATAAAAACAACTGCTTCAAAACGGCACAAAATGGTTAAAAAATGATATTTTACCAACGGCATACATGAGATCGGGGAAAGTGCTCTAAGCCAAAATAGAGGGAATGTCCTTAACAAAATTCCCTGCCGCTTCGCTCTCAGACACCTTCATTTTTATACCCCCAGTTAATTTCCCCTGACCACATCGCTGTCCCTAATGCACAGTGTCATGCAATGTTTTGTTATAATTTACTAACTTATACAAAATATGACGTCATGAAATTGTATGAACTCGTAAATATTAAAATCTGCTGATGTACGCAAGTATTTGACTGGTACATATAAATTTATGTTTTATGCCATTGGAAAGAAAATAACAGAGGAAATAGCATTTTCTTTGTGACTAGTTCTCCAAAAAAAGGCATGTAGAGGTGACTTCATAACTTCGCGAAGAATGTAGATATGAGGGCGAGACTTGGTACAATGGTGCACAGTAACAAAATTAACACAATAGGACACTTTTTTTATTCTTCATTACATCCATGACGTCACTATGACGTCATAATGGCGGAAAAATGCGATATTTTCTAACTATTGTCAAAATTAGCAATATCTAAGGTTTTATTTAATAATTCCTTTCATAATGGCTCTAGAATGTATCACAAATCATTAAGGAGCAAAAATCAGCAATATAATATCTATTTAAACTTATTATTTATTTCATTTATTCATTATTTATTTACTCTAGTTTTTCATTCTTTCATTAAAAGCCCTAATTACTGATGAAAATACTCTAAAATGCCTTAAAGTCATTTAAAACAATCCTGAGAACCATATTTGACAAAAAAAATTTATTTAGTACATTTTTTATTAATTATATGACGTCATAAACTTTCATGACGTCATTAACTCTAAAATTGCTGACGTCATCTAAAATGAATAACATTATACATCATTTGAAAGCTCTCATTGAGAGCTATCGAATGGTGGTATTCTTGATGATCTCTGATCATCTTGGCAAAAACTAGACTCACTTCTTTTATTTACCACCCGACCACGTGTCAAGAAGACGTTGGTTACGTGATCAGTGTCTACCATTTTGAAAAAAAAATTCAATTTTTAATTAGCCTATTAAATTTTAGGAATATTCGTCATATAAACAATGATTAATTAAAATCATAATTCAATTAGCGATGTTGTTGTTGTTGCTAGAGCAAAACAATCATTATAATGTTGCATTACGGCATAAAAAGGAAACAGATGAAAAACCTTTATTACAGAGATGAAGAATCTATATCAAAATAGATGTCAATCAAAGATTTGGGCTTAATTGGAACAATTGAAGAAGAATAAGAGAGACATAAAGTTAATTTTATTACAATGTCGGATGAAAACTTGGTAACCATAGAGACGATGCTAAATATAGAATGTCAAAATTGTTACAATTTCCATGGAGCAATGTGGACACATTTATTTTGGAAGAATTTTTTTTCCGCGGCTACTAACTTAACTGCGAGCGGAGTAATCAACTTCTTTAGAGGAGCGCTGCGAGCGTAGCGAGTTACCTCTCCGGAGGAGCGGCAGCAGCCGTTTAAGGTAGTAGCCGCGGATAAAAAATTAATTCGAAATAAAGGTGTCCGCATTGCTCCATGCAATTTCCATGGAGCAATGTGGACACCTTTATTTTGGAAGAATTTTTTTTCCGCGGCTACTACCTTAACTGCGAGCGGAGTAATCAACCTCTTTGGATGAGCGCTGCGAACGTAGCGAGTTACCTATCCGGTGGAGCGAGCGAGCGGAGCGAGCGAGAGAGTAAGATACTATGGGTAAGCAAGGAAGCGGCTTTTGCACTGTTCTCTTTCGTAAGGTGCTCGAAACAATTTTTTGACCATATAAGAATTCTGTAGTGGCAGAAAATTTTACTTCTTATCGCAAGGAAGAGACTTGGAAGGGGGCGCTGGAGCTGTGAAGGATATATCAAAGAAGAAATGGCTGAAGGCTGCAGTGAAGATTTGGATTTGAGGGAAGGGGTGATTATTTCGTTTTAGAGTGGTTGCAGGTTTGGTTATGGATTCGTTGAGTGGTTACAGGTAATAGAAACGTTTTATTACTGATTTACAGTCCATTAAACATGACATATTTTTGTTGAAGCTTTATTTTTGTTCTCAATCTACTTTGGCCAAACTTGGCGCTCGAGTGTGAAAATCTCGAGGAAAATTTAGAAAACAAACTTTGATATACAGATCTGTCGCTATAAATTTGACAAGGAGGCCAAAGTGTGGTAGTGCTATCAAACTGGTAAATAACAATTTCCAAACTTCCGTTTTTTGCTGCTCATGTTTGACTCTGATCTATCTGAATTGAACTGAATTCAATTTTCCCAACCCAATTGCAGGTTGCAGGATAGACAGACGAGATACTTATTGGAGAACGTTTTGAAAATGATGAATATGCTGAGATTCCAATTGACGAAGCATTCAATATTTATGTGAAGGCACAGAAAGATAGGGGACTTATACCTGTCAACTGCAGGTCTTTGCCATTTGGACTGTACTTTATTGTAAATGCTCATTTTAGATTATAAGGTTTTTAATATTATGTATTGAATTGTAATTAGGTTGATTTAGTTTTTTTACATTGTAGCTATATTTTAATTTTGCAAGTTTTTGTAGTGGAGGGCCCCTTGAAAATCAGCACTGCTGAAGGGCTACCCTCCGTAAACATTTGAAATAATAACGATAATAATAATAAATAATAACAAAAATGCATTTAGAGAACAAACTGTGTGGAAGAAGAGAAAGGTTGTTAACAAAGGGGAACCAAGGAAGGGTATAAATTAAAAATTTGTAACTTCAACTTCGACTAGATTTGTCTGTAATCCTCGCATGGGATAATAACCATATTCAGAACTCTAAACAGGACCTAGCACATACTTTATAGTGGGTAAGTTCGGAATGAAATGGGTACGAGGAAAAATATGAATAAATTTTGTGAAAATAATGTGAACTGTTTAAACTACCCTTGTTGATGTTGAGAATGTTGATTGAACAGTTCACGAGCTATCATTTTCCAATCATCAGCACTACCCACTTTACCCCAGCCTACCCACCACTTTACCCCTGCAGACCTGCATCTCCATTTCCCTTTTTTTAAGGCTTATTGGTAGGCATACAGTGCAGTAAACCTTAGTTAGTAATTATACTTATACTTAAAACATTCTTGGTTCTTGGATAAGGTAGAAATTTATAAGAACCCTCTGTATCTTTATCATATCATACCATGTCTTTATCATAAGAATATGGCAAGAATATTTCAGCCAGAAATAGGATGCTTTGCTAAGAATATAGAAATTTGTTATAGAAAATTTATATTGTTAAAACAAAATAAACAATGATCTTTTCAAAAACTGAGTATCTAAGATTCTTATGTTTGCATTTCTTATTTGTGGGTACCTACTGTACTTTCTGGCAATAGTCGAGGCAAGGGTATCATTTCACACAATTGGTTGAGCCAACAGTAACATTTTGCAAATGCTAGTGTCACACTCCTTTTCAAAATTCAACAGGGAGCCTCGCCCCCCCCTAAATTGATAAAAAAAAGTTATATTGTTGTCAGCAAAATACATGTCCTCAGTGAGGTTTAAGTTTTGTATAGTACAAGTTTGATAACTTCAACTCAGTTATCTTGCCTAAGTTGGCTTAACGGCTTAAGTGTGGGTGGAGCTTTAGTTGTCTTCAACAAATAGCCTCCGTTGTCTCACTATCATGAGCAAAGTTTGATTTTCCCTTGAGGGGTGGTGATTGCAGGGTTGAACTGTATTATCCCACAACAAAACCCACACCAAATAACTTATGAAAATGAACCTCAAATGAACAAAAAAGACTCACATATTTCTATTAATATAGATGCAAAAGTCCACCTTTTGAGTAGAGGAATAAACAACATGTGATTACATTGAAGATGACCACGAGCAAAATTGTTAAATTTTGTAATTTGCAAGAATTGAAACTTGACAATATGTTCTTCATCACCGTCTTTAGCATAATCATCTAATGCACAACTCCATCATTACTCCTGGCTGCACATTGCCAACCTCCCCCCCCCCCTTTCCCAAAGTACTCACTGTAAATAAATGATTTCTTTCAATGGCTGCAAAACACATAAATGATACATTCTATAAATTAGAAGCAACTCACTCTTCAAAATATCATAACTATTTACTTATACAAAAGTCTTACAGATTAATTCTGCCTATACTATATCAATTTCAAGCTTCCGACGTTTCTTAGGAATTCCATAATATTCTATCTTGATGTTTATATCCCGTGCCTCATGAACATTTCTCAAAATTTTAGGAAGCCTACACATCACTAAAGTATCTACCAAGAAATACAATCCAAAAATGTGAAAGTGAAGTTAAAATATGCCATGAATTTGAAATACAGTATCCTATGTATTTCCTTGACTAAAAAACTTGTTGTTTTGATAAATTGATGAGGATAATTGTAACTAACTGAGACTTTAGCCATTCATTGTTTGTGGTATGTGGACAACTTTGAATTAAATAACATATTTTGGATTTTCTTGCTCCTCCTTGCAAAGGCAAGCTTTCACCTTGCACAAACCTTTTCAGTACAAGGATAAAATTAGATGTTGTATTCTACTCCTGAAATAAATAAAAGATATGCATGTTTTATCTTTATGCTATGATGTTTGTGTTTTTATTACATGCAGGGGTTTGTCAATATCCCTTCATCAACATTTCACAGCTAACTTTATTAAACCATGTCTCTGCCTAGACATCGTGCTTTTATCTGATGATTCTTCAACCTTGTGCGTTTTTCTTGATGAGTCTTGTTAGGCCTACTACCAGTACCTGGGTCTAGTACAGGCTTGGAGCCTTTATATTTATATAATATGGCCTTCGCTCTTCTGGTGTCTCCTTTAGTAACTGATTGCTAATTCCTTTACTGCTATTAGTCTCTCTGTGTCCATTCGAAGTTACATTATTGCTTCTTTCTTTCGTTTAAAATTGCAAGCGAGCTTTCCTTTTTTAACCTGATCATAACCTGACACAACAGCATCTTTCTTGGATCGTTACCCACCATGTTTATCATTGCGAAGGCACAAAAACATCCTCCATTTGCTCCAAATGCTTTGTTTTCCTCAAACAAAGAGGAATCCCTGGCGGAGGGAGTAAAAGCTACTGAGAATCTGGATACTCTCTCTTTTAGTTGAAAACAGACAGCAAGTGAAATCCTTGATGATATTCTTGAACAAATTCCTGATAAAATTACCCCCTGATTATAAAGAGAGCCTATTGTTTAAATCGTATTGTTATCGATCCGCCACCGCAGCAAATTGTTTCGAGTACCTAACGAAAGAGAACAATGCGAAAGCCGCTTCATTGCTTACCCATAGTATTTTACTCTCTCGCTCCGCTCGCTCGCTCTTCCGGAGAGGTAGCTTGCTACGCTCGCAGCGCTCCTCCAAAGAGGTTAAGGTAGCAGCCGTTTAAGGTAGTAGCCGCGGATAAAAAATTAATTCGAAATAAAGGTGTCCGCATTGCTCCATGCAATTTCATTGCTCTATGCGACAAAGTAAAACTTGCCTTTTACATCGGCCTTCTACACATATCGAACATAGCGGAAACAAAAATATAGCAGGGGGTGGAATCAGCGCCACAGTTTAGATAGGGTTAATTGCTAAGAATTTATTTTAGGAATCCGTTATAATTAGCACTTATTGTTTTTCCATGACTGAAGCTTATATGCGACATGATTCTATTGTTTTGTAGGGTCGTGTGACATGGCGAACCACGTGGACGGTGTGGATAAGTTTTTCAAGTCTTACTTTTGATTGTGTTTAGCCTGGTATAAAATTTGGGATAATTCTGTACTTTAATTTACTGTCGCTTTCATGGTGATTAAAGGGCTGAATATGTAACACATGAATGTGTCAGCCTATGCTGAATCGAGCTTGGACGAAGCTTGGACGAAGGGGAGCGATCGAGCTTGGACGAAGGACGTGTTGTGTAGCTGAGGTAGCTTTTGTGGAAGGCTACACGACATTCATCACTGTCATGGAAAATCTAATCGTATCTTCAATAAATCAAATTCGTCAAAGCAAGAAGAGGCCAGATACTGATGTTATCGTAAAACGAATGCAGAAACAGACGACTAAAGTGTTGACAAGTATGATCGAAAACGGCCTAATTGAAAACCGCCCCAGCGATGGGGAGGAATCTCTGTGGATTATTGAATCGGACGAGATGGATAGCTCATCTTCGCACTCGAATACGGAAGAGATTGTGTCTGGTGATGCTGGTAATTTCACACAGCCAAATGATATCGCTGTTAATGACGATAAAGCGAAATGGGATGATTTTGAAAGTTTTAAAAAATTCATTCACGGCGAAGTCCTCGATTTGAAAGCTAAGGTTGCAAGCCGAAACACAGGCAGTACACCTGAAAAAAATAACCCC
>REGM01000065.1:974842-984937 GCA_004194415.1 Aurelia aurita
ACAGAATGACAGATGACAACTTGGTAACCATGGAGACAGTGCTAAATATAGAATGTCAAAATTGTTACAGTTTCATTGCTCTATGATACAAAGTTAAACTTACTAAATCTCAGCAGCTTTCTACATCTATCGAACATAGTGGAAACAAAAATATACTAGGGGGGGCGGAGCGGAATCCGCCCCCCAGGTCAGATAGGGTTAAGGTAGGATACCTATAACTCAACAAACTTCCAAATTGATGATACATTCAAGTAACTAGGCAGCAGAACAAGTGCCATTAAGAGTCTAAGAAATATTTTGATGGAACAAATATAATATGATAATTATTTGTTGCCATAGCAACCTATATATTTTGAAAATTCAAATAGTTTTGAACACATTTTCCTCTGAAACCATAAATGAGAAACAAGGTGGGGGGGGAGGGGTGGTTGTTGATAAAACTATTAAATATGAAGTGTTTTAGTGTTATTGTTTAAAAATGAAGATGGCGAACGATAATCGCAACGAATTTTACCAATTCTGGGGATAACAGCAAATAACACGATGCCATTTACTGTGTGAAAGATGAAGTTTATAGATAGTATAGTTTTCAAAATTGCTGTCCAAAGTTCTGTTCTACCTGTTAATACAAAGTTTCGCACAGTGTTTATTGCTGCATTTCATACTTCTGTTACTTGTAGTTATGGCAATAGACTTTTTCACTTGCTAGAAAAAAGGCTTGGATCGAGCGTCCAAACCTGGTAAATTTAATGAAGAAATACGAAATCGCGACCCCCGTTCTCAGTATTAACGCTGCTAGCTGTGGCATGAAGTTCCTTCGGATCTCGGAACACTTTTCAGAGAGTTAATCATCGATAACTTTACTCAAAGTTAGTTAGGAATGGTTAAGTTTATATACAGGCAAGTTGAGTTCAACTTTTGGCCTTGTTTCTCGTTGCTTTCATTCATTGTTAGCTGATTTTTTATGTGCAACAGTCTAGTCCCATATTCAATCAAAACACAGTGATCTTTCAGCAAATCTTTTCCACAGTTGTAAGTATTTTGAGGCCTTCGCTTGAAATGTTCTGCCCAAATTATTTCGTTAGGTGTATGAAGGTGTATGTGTGTCCTCCTCTACAGTTTGTAACTTTATCAATCATAATATCGAAAAAATGTTTCCTTTCATTTGAATATGACGGTTGAAAACAGCAAACTTCGATTCGAGAACTCGCAAAGTGAAACCCTTGTATGCTCTCATTGCGCAGTTACGTTACGCAAAATCAGCTAAAAATGAACGAAAACAAAGAGAAGTAAAAAGCCAGAAGGCAAATAAGACCTGAAACATTCGTAACTCCATTTGAGTGAAGTTATCGTTGATTTATTCTCTGAAAGTGTTCCCAAAGCCGAAGCAACTTCATGCCACAGCTAGCAGTGTTTCTATTGAGAACGGGGGTCATGCTTTTGTTTTCTTTCACAAAATCTACCAGCTTTGGACGCTCGATCCAGGCCTCTTTTCTGGCAAGTAAAAGGTCTATTCATCATTAAAAACTCACAAAACCATATGTTTCATTTTCTAAATCATTAATCTTCAGCATTACAACATTATTTGATGAGATTTTTTAACTGAAGATTTTTCAATTTTAATCTAATTCTCTGCTAAAATAACATACACAGATTTTTCCCCAAGCAAATCAAAGCTCGCCAGCTGTCCGTATCTCTTTCATAACTCGTCGTTGTTGATCATTGCATCATCATCTTCCCTTGTCTCGCTTCCTCCACACTGTCGATATTACAACTCAAGAAGAACTCTTCTATCTCAGCTCCCCCTGGTTGGCCTTATTAACATTTTACGGACTCGGAATCCAATTATCTTCTGTTTGTAGGCAGCGCAACAGAGCACCCATGGCCTGTAAATTATTCGAGTTTCAGTACCCATGGAATTGAATTAAACCGAACCGTTAGAGAGAAGGGGGATTTCAGTTGCTAACATTGTAGGCAATTATACTGCGATATCATATCAAGGGGGGTTGAAACTAGCCAGGGAAAGCTTGATGATAGAATGCAGTTGAATAGGGTGGATAAATCAAACATCATATTTTCTAACCCTATTCTAATTGGGTAAATCAAGTACAACTGTCTCATGGGGGGGGGGGGGTGGGGGCAAATAACGCCCACCTAGATTTACTCTGTAATCGTGACGTCTACGGCAACATAAATTTTCTTACACATAATCACCAAGCAGTTGTGATTCTAAAATTAGCATTATATGCTAATTACCCACAGGACCTGTTGCTAGGCAACGCAAAGACAATTGAAATTTGCTGATTTTGGTTCTTCTTCTAAAACCTTATATTTTATGAGAAGAATTGCAAATGAACAACTTTTAAGCTATCTATAAGATGGATAATGACTGTTCTTGATGAAAACTTGGAAAAATTCTATTTTTTAATTCTCTTCTTCTTAAACTGTCAATCAAAGTTGTACATGATACCCTAGCAAATTTGCTGATGCCATATTTGCATTTTGACAAAGTTTTAGTCATATAAACTAAAAGAAATTGATCTTGAACTGTTACTTGATCAATTTCAATAATAATATGCTAACTATGACGTCACATGTGAGTATGACATCATCTATCTTAAATTTTGCTGATGTCAGCAAAACACAAACAAATATATATCAAATGAAATTGGATTTGGAGGCGAATTCATTGGTACCAATTTCATTGAAATCAGATATCTATGAGAAATTTTATGCACGTTTTAATGATTTTCTTTGCGACCCCTCTCCAAATATGGGCATGTCATAGTAACGTGACCAATTATATGACAACGACCTGTTGTTTATTTGATACAGCATAACATTTTGTTAAAAGTCATACAGGTTCCAGTTTTTTATCAATTGTAGTTTAGTTTAAGAGCAATCAGAGAAAGTTTGCATCGGGAGGGGGGGGGGGGTTGCTTCTTTGCCCCCCATGTAGAATAGGGTTAATCTATCCATGCAAAAATTAGGCGGGAGAGTTTGTTGCTAGCCAAGTGGCAAAATGGCTTATGTATTATTCGTAGGGTTACTAACCCAAAGAGCTTCGTCGAGTTACTATTTTAAACAACTCAAGTGTGTCATTCATTTTGTAGTTGATACATTTCGACTGAGAATCGGAGATAATAAAGCAAAATAAAAGGGTATGAGAGCTAATCAAAAACTTCTGAAATGAATTTTACTGCTCCAAATTTCGAGCAGAAAGAGGAGCCAGAGAAAGCAACAATGGGATGTGACGGTAAAATGATATAACATTTGGCTTGTGTTTCACGTTTGGGTTATCAGGTTCTCGCTTTGCTTTCAGATACTTTCACATGACATATGCTTGGAAATGAATGATCTCTAGAAATTTTCAGTAGCACAGACGCTGCTTGCTAGAGTTTCTTGGCATAGGCCTCTTGTGGTTCATGTATTCTCTTGTATGTGTTGTTGTGTAATCGATTAGCTGCCAACGCAAATCAGACCATGCGAGACAAACTTTCTGCAGACCGTGTCAGCTTTTATCAACAAACAACGGGATATTTCGACAATTCATTGCAGAAAAGAAAGAAAATTACATAATTGCTACCATTGATTTCAAAGATACTTCTTCAAAATATCAAGCTTGAGCAGCAAATTACACAATCCTACAATTCGTAAATAAGACATTTTATGTCTATAAAAGGATTTGGTCATAATTTCCGGGAAATTAAAGGGCGAGTTGGTCGAAAAATTTCTGCGGGCCTCGCCGCTGGCATTTGTCCCTATTCAGCACCCCTCAGAGTTTTCCTAGATCCAACCCCTGGCCTCTTGTGTCTTTTATCCTCCTTTTAGATTTCTCAAAGCTATGTATTTCACTATCGCATTTCCTTATGAACTTTATGTATAAATGAATAATAAGAAATACCATAATAAATTTCAAATGTAACATACCATATACATTCTCTATTGTTGCGCTAGTACTCGTCAAACTTTGAGGAAATAGTGTAGGAAAATTGAGATAGGTAATGTTGCAATTGAAAGTCATACTTTCGTCATTGAATTTAACTGGCTCTATCGTTATCTTGTAGCCACTTATGTGTACTCTTCCAACATAATTTGCATTCTTCGAGAGCGCTTCTTCGAGCCCTTTTTTTGAAGGGTTATATCGTGCTAAAGTATATCTTGTTCTTGCGCTGTTTTGATATCCGCATGTCAAACCTACGAGCCAAGGGTCTTTGGGCATAAAATGAGTCACGGCCATCTCAAAGCTCCCATTGATGGATACATTTGTATTTGAAAATGATACGGCAATGCTAGCACATTGTAAACACACTGAAATAAAAAGTAGTGAAATCTTTCATGTAGGCTCAAATTTTCATTTCCTATTCCATTAGATAAAATGTTAACGACTATAATACTAACGAACACACTGCATGTAGCTCTGATCAATTAAAAATAAAAAGATTCTATAAACCGAAAGGAGAGATAGCAGTATTGATTCGAATTATATCACAGTGTACACAGTACACTTCTTAAGCCAAGCAACTACCGGGTGATTAACCCTATCAAACCAAGGGTATTTGATGCTCTAGGAAGACTAGGGGGTGGGCTGATTCAGCCCCCCTGTTTTATTTCTGTTCTGTATATGCTAAAGCTTGGAGACTTGGCATGTGTATAGTACATCATGAGATGAACCCAAAAATGAAATATATTTTTAGTTATGTCACGTGACCTGCTCATGACGTCACAATGTTGCATTTTCAAAATCAATAGGGTTCAGTACTAAAAATCTTCAATCGTTGATTGTGAGAAAACGAAAACCAGTAGGGGCATCAAGTCCAATTTTGGTGTATTTTGCGGATAAATAGCAATTTCTTTGTAAAGAAACATTAGCAAAAAGTGATGACGTCATCACACAGGAATTCAAAGAATTTGCGCATGCGTAGTGCTGCAATACGCACAATCATAACTTTAAATTACAAAAAACTAGTTGGTTTGATAGAGGATCAAAAGCAGTATATGTTCCTCGTCTTTCATCATTTTATCACATTAGCTGAAGATTTTAATAGGATTTATTCGAAATTTTACACAGACATCTCTCGAATATTGAGTGTGTTTACCCCCTGGAATGAATTTAATTTTTCTACAAAATTAATTTTTGATTGTAAGAAGGATAAAAACTAAAAGTGAAAAAGTCTCAACGTTGTAAGTGGACTTGGTAAAAATCCACAGAAGAAAAACCGCTAGGGGGGGCTGATTCAGCCCCCCCCCTAGGCTTGATAGAGTTAAGAAAAATAATCTCATTTTCAAAGGCCACCAGATTCTGGATATCAAGATAATAATTTTAGCAAATATACCGGGTGTCCCAAAAAAAATTATACAGATTTGGTCAACCCTAACGATCAGAATTTAGCATGAATCAATCCGAAATCATTTTTAAAACATTACTCGGTAGTTAACTTGAACATAGATACCTTGTTTGTAGACATTGGTGCTTTGAGAGTAGAGATATAAATCTTCAAAGGACAAATTTGCCCTTACCTCCAAACCAGAGCTTTGGTGTTTTGGCCTAAGCAATATCCACCATTTGTTTCACTTAAAATGAATAAAGTTTACTTCGGAGCTCCCTTAATGATAGAGTCAGGTAAATTATATTTTGTGAAAAGCATTTGTTGTGCAGTTTTTAATTTTCCTCCTACTGGTTCAAAATTTTCTAAGTCTATTGTTGATTTATTCGCTGTGCTTTAAGAATTTGCTTAGGCCAAAACGCCAAAGCTCTGGTTTGGAGGTGGAGGCAAATTTGTACTTTGAAGATTAATATATCTACTCTCAAAGCACCAATATCGACAAACAAGGTATCTATGTTCAAGTTAACTATCGAGTAATGTTTTTAAAATGATTTCGGATTGATCCATGCTAAATTCTGATCGTTATGGTTGACCAAATCTGTATACTTTTTTTTGGGACACCCGGTATTGTTTGCTGGTGGCCATTTTCAAATAGATTTTGAAATTTACCTAACTGAAATCGGCCACTCCGTTCTAAAATAGACCTTTTTACTTGCCAGAAAAGAAGTTTGGATTGAGCGTCCAAATCTGGTAAATTTTGTAAAGGAAAACAGAAGTATGACCCCCGTTCTCAGTAGAAACACTACTAGCTGTTGCATGAAGTACTTTCGATCTCGGAACACCTTTCAGAGAATAAATCAACGATAACTTTGCTCAAATTGAGTTACAAATGTTTCAGTTTGTACACAGGCTAGTTTTAGTTGCCTTCTGGCCTTGTTTCTCGTTGTTTTCGTTCATTGTTAGCTGATTTTGTTGTGTAACAGTTGCAGAAGAAAAACGCGAGCATACAAGGGTTTCATTTTGCGAGTTAGCGATTCGAAGTTTGCTGTTTTCAACCGTCGTTATTCAAATGAAAAAAAATGTTGTTTTGATATTATGATTGATAAAATTAAAAAACATAGAAGAGGAAACACTGTCCCTGCATACAACTAATGAAAGAATTTGGGCAGAACATATCAGGTGAAGGAAGATTTGCTGAAAGAAGATCTCTGTGTTTTGATTAAATATAGGCCGAGACTGTTGAATAACAAAATCACCTAAAAATGAACAAAAACAACGAGAAGAAGGCCAGAAGGCGAATCAAACTTGCCTGTGTATAAACTGTAACATTCGTAACTCACTTTGAGTAAACTTATCGATGATTAACTCTCTGAAAAGTGTTCCAAGATCCGAAGCAAATTCATGCCACAGCTAGCAGTGTTTCTACTTATACCGGGGGTCGTGCTTTTGTTTTCCTTGTCAAACTTTACCAGATTTGGACGCTCGATCCAAGCCCCTTTTCTGGCAAGTAAAAAGGTCTATTATAATGGATGTCCTCAACAAGGTACCTTCGAGAAACCTTGAAAATTGTCATAAAATCACTATCGAATTCCCTATAACATTTCTGCCTTAAACCTGGTTTCCATTTGAATATACTCTGCTCTGTAGTGCTCGTTTTCATTTTATGTTGCTCTTATTTGTTTTACTATGTTTGGTTTTTCTTCGTGCATCTTTGCTCCTTGTTGCTCGTGTTGCTATTTGTTGCTCGTCTTCTTTGCTCGTAGTGATTTTAAAGCTGATTGCTATTTTGTTATTTCTTTTCATTCACAATCATGCGCGTAGTGCATTTGGTTTGGGATTCGATTTTTTTTTTCGTCGTTACTCATTATAGTTTCAAGCCTGGTTTCCACTTGAACTTTTCCTGCTCTTTATTGCTCGTTTGGTTTACTTTGCGAGATAAAACAAAAACGAGCAAAGCAACACGAGAACGAAATGAAAACCTACTCCAAAAACCAAAACGAGCAACAAAATATCAAAACCAGCAAAGAATACCATCTGCTCTGTCTTTTTTCTAGTTTTTGAGCAACACGAGCAAAAACTAGAGCATTTCAAATCCCAAGTGTGCGCATGATCGTGAGAGAAAGGAAAACACCAAAATGGCAGTCAGCCTTAAAATCTGAACGAACAAAGACGAATAGAAACAAATTCAAAGACAAACAACAAGGAGAACTAAAGATGAGCAACGAAGAACCAGAATGAGCAACGTGGTGGAAGAAACCAAGAAAAGCAAGATAAAACAAATGAGCAATAAAGAGCAGCACAATTTCAATTGGAGATCAGGCTTTGGAGCCAGAATAAAATTTGTCTCATAAACAATTAAGAGCAGATGCTCCTCTTTTATCGTCGTGGTATTTCGTTGCTCATTTTGGTTCTTGGAGTGCGTTTCTATTTGATGCTCACGCAGTGGCGGCGCCAGCCGCAAAAAAGTGGGGGAGACGGAGGAAAATGGGGGTCTGGGGCGTAGCCCCAGGAAAAATTTGCAGGGCCACGCCCTTTTTATACACAGGAAACGCCCTTTTTACCCTCAAGAAACACCCTTATTTGTCTATCAAACCCTAAAGATAACTACAGAACCCCTCCTTAGATATTTTCTCAACGGATTTAGACGAATTGGAAAAATGACCTCGGAGAAAAGTGGGGGGGGACTCGTCCCCCCATTCCCCCCGTGGCTCCGCCACTGTGCTCACGTTGCTCGTTTTGGTTTTAACTCGTAAAGTAAAACCAAGACGAGCAAGAAAGAGTAAACAAATTTGAAATACAAACAAGGTTTTAAGGGTATGAAGTAATATTTAAATGATTTTCCTATAAAGCCAACTGCACGTTTGAACAAATGTTGATTGAACTATTCCAATCCTTTTTCAGAGTTATTAAGGAATTTGAACAATGTTGTTGAGCAAATCAAAACTGAGGTAGATACCTACTGTCAAGCTAGCCACACAAAAAAGTGATACAACAAGAGAAGTAACGATACTCACTGGAATATTGATATATGACCAAGATCAATGGTAAATGAAGTAGGTAGGTCATTTCGATGTGTAATCAATTTCTCAAATCACTGCAGAAAGAGAGAGAATATGTAGTTGACTTGGATTAATGACAATATTTGTTCATGACAATCTTCAAGGCACAAGTTTCCTATTATCTGGCAATTCCAAAATGATACCTATTTGTGAGCTCAGTTCCACAATCCTTCAAAAAATGAATTGAGACCAACAAATAAAATCCCAATATTTTAGTACTCCCTTGTTTCTACAGGAGAAAAATCACTTTTTCTTGACTCAGTAACATCCCCCCCGCCCTCAGTCAATGTTGTGATTCTTAGAAATTGTCCAACGCAAATTTAATTCCAGCCACACCATAATCACACCAAAGAAAATTGACTGAGGTGGGAGGGGATGCAGTTTCACAATTTTTGTGAAGGATTGCAGATAGAAAAGTATATCGTTTCTTAAAATATGCATAAAATGAAATATGGAACCCTGAACTGATTGCATGGGTGCGGTGTCTGGAGCGGTGGGGACTCTGGGGAGGGAGCAGTAGCGGCTGCAGTTGTTGTCGTCGGGGTTTCTGCTGGTCATTATTATCGCCCATGCTGGCCTGACCCCTGACCTCCAATGCGAACAGATTTTAGCATTTATCAGTATTTATTCGTTTAGGTGTAACTTGTTCCTAGTTGTACACTTAGTTGTAATTTAGTTGCATGTTTTATGTAATGGCCAGGCGGTAGTCATAGTCTTTTGCACTCCCTGGTATCGTCCCTGTAGTGTTGAATAGTTGTATAGTAACTAGAAAGTATAGCATGTTGTAACATGTAGTGTACAATTTTAGATGAATATAAAAAAACAAAAAAACAAATATGCATTACTAAGCAAATGATGAATGGTGAACTTTGACTGGAGTTCCTTATTTTAATTCAATGATAAAATGCCAAAGCTATCAGGAAATATTTACACAAGTCAAAATGTTCCAGCTTAACCCTATTTTTACTTGGGGGCGTTTTTGGCACCCCCCCTCTACCAAACTTTGCTACACTGCGGTATAACGACACAAGATATGAAAACAAGCCATCGTGAATTTTTGTCAAAATTTGATAGGCAATTCAAATTTTTATATTTCATTGTTCTGATTTTGATCATGTGACCTTAGTAACACCATAGTTTGAGAGTGTTCAATACAAAAAACACTTAGGAACGTCCATATTTTTTGTCTCGGTTGTACGAATGATCTCAAACATGCACCACTCGATTACTTTTGTTGAGTACTTTCATTTGATATATAATTGCTTTAAATTTGCTGACATCAGCAAAACATTTTTATATATGACGTCTTTGTTCTAGTTAAGAAGTGTAAAATATAAATTAATTGCATCTAATTTGCTTCATGTTGGTTATTTGAGTCAATTTGAGTTCCAAATTACTAGAAAAAGGGACAAAAACTGTTAAGATAATCAGCGAATGAAACGAAAGGAAAATTTAAAGCTAATTATGCTAAAAATAGGAACTAAATTTTGGAGAAAATCCGTGGAGTAATTTATTAATTATAATTTTTTTGTCAAGAAGCTATAAATTTGCCAAACTTCCCTTGTTTTTTGTTTACTAGCAATGAATCACGTGACTGATTATTACCATTGTTATATTTGATAAGTCAATGGTCTAGAGAACAATAGGGGTAAGTCTCATTATTATATCTATTGTAGTTTTGGAATAAAATAGTGGGGAGTTAAAAACGC
>REGM01000065.1:994580-1004584 GCA_004194415.1 Aurelia aurita
AGACTTTTAAATATTCTCCTCCCTCAAGAAGATGACACCGCAAGTTGCAAAGACCAGATGCTCCTTGAACCTGACAAGCCAAAAGACAACTTAAAAGGTAGAACCTAACAAGAACCTAGCAAGAAAACTATCTGAAAGCAGCCTCATGAAATATTTCTAAAACTAACAAATTTTTGGTCGTTCTATTCAGAGTCTAAAGGCCTCAAAACTTGACCGGTATGGCGCAACGGAAGTATAATGCCACCTTAAAATTTACAGTAAAGACGCACTAACATGTGACGAAAATTAAAGGACTACAAAATAAGTAGTACCGCCACGAGAGTTACCAAGAGATGGATGATGACGAAAGTTCTGCTACGAAGAGAAAATTATTGCATTTATTACGAGGTTGTAATATTGACCAGTTTGTATTGCTTTTAACGTCATATGATACAATAGACCTTTTCACAGAGGTCTGAAACGGTGCGCTACTGTTCTGGAAAATTGAGGATAAACTGTAAGAGGGAATTCTCTTCTCTTTACAAACGCTAAAATGCAGTTGCGATGTGCGAAGTAATGCAAGAAAAGTTTAATTTAACTCCAGTTACTGTGCACTTAGAGGACCAAAAAGATATACGACATGTAAGTAAAAAGTTACCAATCACAGTGAAATGATATTTAGCATAGTTTACAAGGAAAAGTTTAGTTCTTCGAGCTTGGTGAATTTGGATTGTATGATGATTATTTGACAATTTTAGATTTTTGTTTGGGAATAAACAAAAATGTTATGGCATGGCATCCCCAACAGAAGAGCGGCAAGATCAGCCAACATCAGGAAATATGAGATAAATCAAATTTAGAGCACAATTTCTAACCAAGCATGAAAATTATGATAGAATACATCAAATAACACTACTCTGCAAAATAAATTTGCAAAATATTGCGATTTTGCTACTTTTTTTCGCGAGAATTGAAATTTGAGAATTTGCGATTTTGACAGGGTCATTCCCGGAAAATTGCCTCCCTCCCCTTCATTCGTCAAAATATTTCAATGAAACTTTATGAGTACTTGCACAATAGGTAGTTGTTAAAAGTCAAAGAGTTTCGTTGTAGTAATTTTCAACCTAGCGGAGTTATCAGAAAAGATCTACTAGGGGGGGGGGCAAATTTGCCCTTTTGCCCCCCAATCAAAATAGGGGTAAGAAATACATACGCATTCCAGCTGTTCATAATCTACTCATAATCTAATCTAGTAGATCAGTCTTTTTTTATGTTGCAAGCCTTTCTGGTCTTCTAAGTGCCCAGTAACTGGGAGCTAAATGCGATTTTTCGCCAACAACTTCGGCAACTGCAACTGCAGTTCAGTGTTTGCATCCTGAAGGGGATACCCTCTCGCAGTGTATCCGCAATCTTCCAGAAAAGTAGCGCGCCGTCCCAGACCTCTGTGAAAAGGTCTATTGCGAAATATTATCTTAATCTTGCGTAACGTAGAAGAAAACATCTATAAAAATGTGTCTACGTTTGCAATTTGTCATTAGGCTGAAGATTCCTCTTCAAAAGGATGAAACTAGTACCATGATACTTCATGGCTGTTATTTTTAGTTTTTTTATATTAAAAAAAAAAAATACGCTTTCCAGCTGTTGATAATCTACTCACAATCTACAGAACCTACAGTAAGTGTGAAGGTTTTCGTTGATTTTCCAGCACTATTATTGGCATGACAGCTGTATATTCCTCCTTGCTTAGCTGATACAGAGTTGATCATTACAACTCCATTTGAGTGCTGAATCCATTCATTTCTTGGATTTGTCCATGATATTCTCGTGAATGGGTTGGCTGCTATGATATTGCAACTAAATATTACGTTGCTCCCTTGTTCTGATTGTTTATTATTTGACACGGCCAGGATTGGTTTGACTAAGACAGAAATATCATTAAACTCGGATAATTCTTTGGATTATACATTTAGTTATTTGATCTCTTAACTCTAAATCTTATAATAAGAGAGACAACAGCACAGAAGTATTTCAAAAAGATTTTTAGTTTCTTTTCAAAGAACTGGAAAACATTACCTATGAAAACAAAGATAAACTGGATATGGTGATTGTTATTAAAAATCGTTGTCAACACAAAGGAACTTGTTGGAGAATTAAATTTTCATAAAAAACAAAATCACAGTATTTCCTTTTTAAAGTAAATCAACGGGGTTAAAAGGCAACTTAGCTAGGGGGACTGGGTCCATCTAAATAGAACCTATTGTATTTGATGTTTTCAATCGATGAAAACAATAGGAACATAAGTGGCGCGTGCCGTTCTTTTGTACTATGTTTAGACTAGATCGCTATATGTCCGTTCATTTACTTTAAGACAGAAAAAAGAAATTATTTTCCAGATTTCAGGTTAAGCTGTGGTAATAGGAAGGTATATCGTCGATTTCTAGAATGTCTTTTATTGTGTTCTTCTTGACAAAGTAATAAAATGGCTTTAATTTATCAAGGACAATCACTGAAGTGTATGCAAATTAAAGCAGTGATTATGACACAGAATGAAAAATTACTACAAATTTAAGCCACGAAAATGTCTCAGCTCTCAAATGATACCTATGTGATTCAAGTAAATCAAATATTTTCTTATTTATTCAAATTATAGGTTTTTTGGGGAACCCTGTATATATAGTGAACAAGTAAAAAAGCCTTGACGTAACACAGTTTCAAAAGAGTGTTACAAAGTAAAAGTCTACATCTTACACGATAATCTGCAAAGTTCATATCAAAACGAGAAATTGTCGTTCTCCAAGTATTGATTACATCTTCTAGTAAATATATTGTTTTACCAGCGAAGTAATATAATTGTAACCAGGTATTTGACATTGCTTGGCCCATTCACACTGTCCATTCACCATAAAAAACCGAGACTTTTATCTTTCAAGACTAGGCAAAGCACAATATTTTGTCTATAGACTATATTACCTCTGATATCAAACTGCAAGTATTTGGCGGTACTGTTTCCAAAGACGTTATACGAAACACACATGAAGGTTGCTTTGTATCCAACATAATCAGCATAATTGATCCTTGCTATCGAATAATTGCCAGAAGCACCATCTGAGATCAATTCACTACTTGTACCAGAAATCTTGAAGATACGGTATCGAGGAGGTGGCACGCCATTTGAAGAGCAGGTTAAGGTCACCTCATTTAGATTCAATGGTTTCGTTGTCTCTGTTGTAAAGCTAACAGTTTCAGGATTATCTGTTGGGATCAAACATACAAATAATGCACATAGGCAAATTAATGCAAAATGCTAGTAAATACTGAGACTCAAGACAATACAGATTAAAAATAGGGACAACGTAGCAATCTATTCAAAGAACCAAATCAAAGTATAATATTCAAAATAAGTTTCAATATATATATTTGATTTCATTTGGCAGCAACAATAAAGATTTGCATTTTGGACACCAGTCCTTGGTTCTACAGAAGACTGAATTAAAGCAGTATTTCGATCGGGGGTAAACCTTCGAGTTCTTAGAGATCTTCGGTCGGACTAACTTCACATGCAGAATAACTAAAAGTAAAGTGCACATGTGATTTCTTGCATAAAGCATCATTTTTTTTTTTTTTTTTTTTTTAATATTCATCGAAAAAAAATTAAAAGGACAAACAATTATTAAAATAAGATACCTACAGAGATCATTAAATAAATTTATACTCTGCGGCCTTACATAAAACATAGAACAAAATAAATAAAGGTTAAAAAAAAAAAAAAAAACATAGCTAGTAAAGAAAAATCGATTTTTAATAAAAAGATAATAATTTTAAAAGAANATACGAAACACACATGAATGTTGCTTTGTATCCAACATAATCAGCATAATTGATCCTTGCTATCGAATAATTGCCAGAAGCACCATCTGAGATCAATTCACTACTTGTACCAGAAATCTTGAAGATACGGTATCGAGGAGGTGGCACGCCATTTGAAGAGCAGGTTAAGGTCACCTCATTTAGATTCAATGGTTTCGTTGTCTCTGTTGTAAAGCTAACAGTTTCAGGATTATCTGTTGGGATCAAACATACAAATAATGCACATAGGCAAATTAATGCAAAATGCTAGTAAATACTGAGACTCAAGACAATACAGATTAAAAATAGGGACAACGTAGCAATCTATTCAAGGAACCAAATCAAAGTATAATATTCAAAATAAGTTTCAATATATATATTTGATTTCATTTGGCAGCAACAATAAAGATTTGCATTTTGGACACCAGTCCTTGGTTCTACAGAAGACTGAATTAAAGCAGTACTTCGATCGGGGGTAAACCTTCGAGTTCTTAGAGATCTTCGGTCGGACCAACTTCACATGCAGAATAACTAAAAGTATGCGAATCAAGTGCACATGTGATTTCTTGCATAAAGCATCATTTCAAAACTACCTGATGATTCAAGAATAATCGTTCATTTTTTGAAATAATCAAAATTGTATTATATTATTATATACAATGAAATTCCATATTGAATTAAAGTCAAAGACAAAAGCTTCTTTTCTCGAACCAATAAAACTGAAGCATAACCGAAATTAGTGATATCGATATTACAATAAGAACGAATTGCATAAAATGGAATACTCACACTCAACAACCAGTACCGCCGCCTTTGTGGCAGAGGAACCAATAATATTGCTAGCTATACAGGTGTATATGCCATGATCCTGACGAGTAACATTGGTCAAAGCTGCAACTCCATTGATATGAGTAATGCTACTATAACCGGGATTCATCAAAGTAATAGTGGCTGGTGGATTGGCTGCAGATACGACACATCTCAATGTAGCGTTACCAAATTCGCGAATTGTGCTTGGGGTCATTGTCAAGCTTATCATTGGTGGAACTAAATACAAGAAGAAATTGACGAGTAGGGATTAACCTCGCTTTTCATTTATTAAATATGAAAGAAATAATCAAACAAATTGTTTTAATTGAAAAAACATTGCAATGCACCAGTTCAAAGTTCCGTCGAAGGTCTGCCCTAGAAACTCCAAATAAGTGCATCGTTGGATGCACATGTATTTTGGGAAAGTACACATTACATTTGCAATAATACTTTGCATCATTTTTCAAATAAAATGCGAGAGGATATGTAAGCTTAAATGCGCGCGCATCATTGTCATAGAACTGTGAACTTGTGTATCGTCATCAAACCTAAGCATAAAGTTATATAACGGCGCCATTTGCTATTTTGTATTGACTTAGGGCTCTTTATATGGAGCCGAGTTACCCGGCTAGACGAATTACCCGGCATGCCGAGTTGAAAAAACATGAGTGGTTATATCAGGTGAGTTACCCGGCAAAGGCACACACGCATTATAATAGTTTCAAAAATTCCATGAGCATTTCTTATAGTCTTAATAAGTTGCACGTGCGCATTTGTTATGAATATTACTCGGCAAGAGATTGTTTATATGGGAATATTTTCATCCTGGCATTCTGAGATCTCGGTTGATTGCCGGGATCTTGGCTATCTGAGATACCCACTAATCTCATATGAACATGCAGCTAGGATGGCATCGAATTTCTATACATGGCTGCTAACTCGTTTTGCTTAGCAACTCGCCTTGCCGGGTAATTCCGGTTCCATAAAAACAGGCCCTTACAAAGGTGACAGATAACATCCAAAATAAAAATAAAACGGTAATATAGTTAGTGCAATTATTGACTCACAATTAGAAAGATGATTGAAATATGCTAATTAGCAGGCCTGACCATATGATTTTTAGCAAAGAAGCAGTAAATCGCTCTCCTAGTAATATTTAGTTGAGTTATTCCTACATTAGCAAATATAAAACAAAGGAAAACGAGATCTTACGGTCAGCAATTGACTATTTTTAAGACTTCATGAGAGCCATCTACAGCACTCCTCCAGCATTGGAGGAGAGCCCAGAAGGGAGAGAGAGCTGTGGCTCTCCTCCAACAGCCATGCCTGAATAGACCCAAACAGCTAATGTTTGTTCACAAACAATTCAATTCAGGTAATCAATCTTTTGATAAAGCTAATTTTTTATTTCTTTGACATCTGTCGTATCATGAAAATATGTGCCATGAATGCAAAAAGTAGAGCAATACTTAAACTTCCCAAGAGCATTGCGATATGACTTTGAAAGGGTAAAACAAACCAAAGCCGATTTTGTCTGTTAGACACAAAATATAGAAAGGCTTAGATTAGTCTTCCATTATATTCAATAAATATCAAAGAATACAATGCAGCATACAATTCTTTGCTAATCATTAACTTGCGCAAACTGAATTAAATTTACACAAGCACTACAACTTTTTGAAAACATCTTACCGATCTAGAGTCTACTGAAATATAAAGCTTATACGCATGTGCGTGTTCATAACGAGTTTACAGGCAACTTACCTTGGATATCAAGAGTATGATTTTTCGAGGGACCATTGCCGAGTCTGTTGTATGGCACACATTTAAATGTAACTTTGTAATCAATGTAGTCAGCATAGTTGATGCTTGGAATTGTGTAAGTACGTGAGGAGTTATCTTGCACAACGGTGTCATTGGATCCATTGATTCTGTGGATTCTATATGATGGTACAGGAAAACCATTTGAGTTGCAAGTAAACACAACTTGATGACCATTCATTGGTTTCAGCATTGTTGTTGTAAAAGTTACCATGTCGGGTTTATCTGCACGAGAAAGAAATACAAAGATGGTAAAAAAAATTAAATCACAAAATGCACTACATTATTTTACTAGATGAATATCAAATACCATAAGAAAGTTTATAATTCCATTTCAAGAAGTACGTGATTTAATCAGCATAAATTTCGCTATCGACATCAAATTAACATGAATTTTTAATAACTTCAATTATAAATGCAGACCATTATTCAAATATTCAAATTATGAAAAGAGAGGACCTTGATCAGAGGTGGAAATATGCCAACACTGAAAGTTTTAGCAATCATGAAGTGTTATAGGTGAGCCAAAAGCTCAATGTATTTGCTGTCCAAAGCTTTTTAAATTTTTTATTCATCTTTTACCCGTTATAAAAACTTAAATATTAGCAAATTAAAAAAAAAGGGCGCTTCATGATAATGTTTGGTCAGTTTTCAAAGTTTGCTTTCAATATCCCTAAAACGACATATTTGCGAAAAAATGGGTTGTCTTATTTATTCTCATAAGAGATTACAAACTACAAATACTCATACAACACCACAGTGTGTCTTAAAGTTTATATCTACCTCGTTGCCATTACACTAAACACTAAACATTACACAAACAAGATACTACAAAATACAAGTTTAGCTACAAGTTAAAGTGGCTTGCAACCAAATCATTTCAAAATTGCTTTCAGATGACATCTAAATCAATGCGAAAAATGTTCTCTTTTTGAAAGTGGAAAATGCTGGTAACACTGAATTTAAAGGGTAAAGCAAGGGTTAGGGTTATGTTTACTGTTAGACTCTCGGTTTGGGTTAGGGTTTGCAGCCTCCCTTATAAATATTTGCAATAATGATAACATTAAACTTTAGCCAAAATTGCGTTGTTTCAGTGCTTTGGTGGAATAATCATGGGTATCATACTTCTTCAATTCACAAAAAAGAACAAATGATGACATTTTGTTCCAGAGCCCCCAACATTTGAGAAATTAAAAATGTTCGGGTTTTCAGTATTTTGTCTTTCTAAATGCACTTCTATTGAGCCATCAATCGCTACTCTGCCGTTTTCAATCATCACATTGCAGTCATATTTCCAAAGTTGGGCATCTGGGCCTAGAGATAAACTATAACTTAGAATTACATCGAGTAAGGGAATCAACTGCTAAAGATATTTGCTAGACATTGGGAAAAAAATTTTCAGGTAACAAGAAACCAGAATAAATACATTGCATTATATTAAAATTAACAAATCAGAGAGCCCATCTAGGTTCTTTCTTCGTAATATTTAAGTTTCGACCAAACGACAACTTTTTAAACTGTAAATTGGAAAACAGAATTAATGAAAACTGAAATAAATTGACCATTTCCTTTGATCACTTCTTGAAGCATTTTAGTTTTTCAATATGTTAAAATGCACTTAGTCGGGTAACTATAAGTAGCAAGAGGAGAGTACTAGTACCATGGTGGAAAATGGATTAGTATTAATCAAACGATCAAAGAGTTGGTTCAATAAACATCGAAGCTACCAGTCTTTCGAGAAGCAAGTTCAAATGGAGCCATACTGTTTATTTGGGCGAGAGGAAATTACGTAAAACTGTAGCGAAATTTATGTGCAGTAATCGTAAGCTTCGAATTGAAACCTGGCGTAGGGAAAATATTACACCAGATGAATGCAAGTATCTCGCTTCTACAAACGGCTAAGTCGATAGTGAACGAACTGTTCCTTTGAGATTCTCATTTAGATAACAAGTTAATTAAACATTTCGTTCAGTTTAGTTTAGTCTAGTCTTGTCTAGTCTAGCCTTCTCTAGTTTAGTCTAGTTTAGTTTCAGTGGGTTGATTTCCATGCATGGAAATAGATTGGTTTCTATTCTTGTTCAGACTCTTTTATTTTCCATTTCAAGAACAACTACCTCCAAGCCAAGAATACCCATGCATGGAAGTCAACCTGTACTTTAGTTAAATTTCGTTTGGTAATGTTCTATGTATTTGTTACATTTGTTTGTTAATTTAATACTGCTGTAAAAGTGAATTTTGTTACATGATTATGATATTAAGCCCATCAAAGCAGGGTTAATCCTATTAATACCGGGCTTTTTGGACCCTTGTAGTACCGGGGGGATCCATGACGTCACTATGACGTCATAATGGCGGGAAAATGCGATATTTTCTAACTATCGGCAAAATTAGCAATATATATAGTTTTATTGAATAGTTCCTTTCATAGGGCTCTAGAATGTATCACAAATCATCAAGGAGCTAAAATCAGCCATTTAACAAATATTTAAACTCTTTTTTTTTGTCTCATTTATTCATTATTTAATTACACAAAACATTTCATTATTTCATTAAAAGCCCTTAATTACTGATGTAAATACTCTAAAATGCCTTTAAATCAGTTAAAACGATTCAAAGAACCATATTTGACAAAAAACAATTATTTAATACATTTGTTATTTATTATATGACGTCATAAACTATGATGACGTCATTAACCTTAAAATTGCTGACGTCATCTAAAATGAACGAAATTATACATCTTCTGAAAGCTCTCATTGAGAGCTATCGATTGGTGGTGTTATTTGTGATCGCTGATCGTCTTTGCAAAAACTAGGCTCACTTCTTTAATTTACCACCCGACCACCTGTCAAAAAGATGTTGGTCATGTGATCAGTGCCTACCATTTTTTCAATTTTTAATTGGCCTATTAAATTTTAGGAAAATTCACAAAATCTCGGCTCTTTTTCTTCTGAAGTGACAACACTACGTCAGATAATATTTGCCGCTTAGTGCCCCCCCCCCGGTTTTAATAGGGACAAGTAAAATTGACTTCCAGACAAAATTCAAATTTTGAATGCTGCGAAGGGCACTAGGCTCGAAAACTGCTACGGTTGCTCCACTGTGCCCTTGGCATCTCTTAACCCAAATTTAACTGGGTGGGGGGTGCTTTCCGCCCCCCTGTCGGTTTTTTGCAGAGCATTTATTAACGGCATGAGCTATGCCTCTCTAACTTTCTGATAATTACTAATTATCTATTAGCTACATTTTGACAAAAAGACTTTTGAACAATGGGAGCCACGTGACAGATGACAATACCATATTTGGTAGATCATATTGACAAAATCAATGTTTTTGATATTTTCACAACCAGAATTAGTTTCAAATGTTGATTAATGTACCTTAAAAGAATCAGCAAACAAAGACCTTTCATTTGTTATCAAGAAGAATGGAATTTGCTGACATCAGCATTTTTAAATGATGACCTAACATGTGCCGCCATTTTGGGGTCAATTTTGCAAAATTAGAAGCTTTTCCAGCGGAAGTTGTAGAAAATCCATAGAATTGCG
>REGM01000065.1:1005940-1025040 GCA_004194415.1 Aurelia aurita
TGGAGCCGTATGCTTCGACGACATTCTGAAGAAGATTACAATTTCTAAGCCTGAAGAATTTCGTCTCACAGGCGAAGTGGCGATTGTTTGCAAGCTCTTGCATGTTAACCTGGCAACGAGTGCATCTGCTGAGAGGTCTTTCTCAATGGTTAGACGGCTCAAAACCTGGCTTCGCTCAAATATGAAGCAAGCAAGATTCAGTAACCTGGAGATATTGAACTTCCATAAAAAACGAGCGGACATGATGTCCCTCTTGGAAATTGCTCAAAATTTCGTAAAAAATGAAAAACGGCATTGCAACTTTGGAAAGTTTACTAGACTAGTTTCTATAATGCCTAATAATTGTCATATGTGTCTCTTTTCGTAGTAATTGAATTTTCTCTAAACCGAACTGTATATAAATATGGACGTAATGAGAGAAGTATTTTCTTAAAAAGGGCGTTTTCCGACGATCTAAAGGGCGTGGTCTCAACAAATTTTCCGGGGGCAAGCCCCCGGACCCCCATTTTATCTCGCTATTCAGCCCTCCCACTTGAAAACCGCTGCGCGGTCCCTGGCAATTATTAGTACAAAAAAAGCCCGGTTAAATTAGGGTTAATGTTATTTAAACTGTATTTATAATATCGTTGTTGTGTGAAAATGGCAATTCATACAGACGGCATGTCGTCACAGCAGCCTTGAAAACACGATGACATCTTGTTTTGGGGTAAATCTTCAAAAATTCCTATCGGTTTCGAGAAATTTGCATAAAATTGCTCCTCTATTCTACCTTGCGATAGTGAGTAGGGAAAGGATAGGTAGCAATTGTCAGTCAGACATATACCTATGACATAATGCACGAACATGCTGTTTTTTAAAGCAAAACAAAAATTTTGGCCAAGAAAGCTGTGAGAAACTTGCCTTTGCGACGATAATTTCATAGCTTCAAAATACATGCAAAAGTGAGGAAAGTAAAAACTTCTAAAAAAGATTCAAACTTCAAATTAAAGAACGGGACAGGGTTTCCAAGAACGACAGGAGGTTCAATGTAGATAAAACGAAAACTTATCTTCAATATTTTTAACGAGTCCTCAATTTTGATCTATTTATTTTGAAAAAGGACCATTTTGGACCTTAATTGCCTTACATTACCCTACCTGACAATTTAAAGCACAAGTGAGCTTACATGACATTCACTAAATCCATGTAAAATCTTTCTCTTGTATGGAATTTCCAACCTTTATTGCTACGACTACGATGCATTATCTCTGTCCTCATTAACACCAAGCAAACAATGGGTGATTTAATGATTTTTCATCTGACACTCATCACAGTATGAAACGCCAGATGATATCGGAAAGATGAAACGAGCATTTTATACCCAGTAGATTCCTAAATGATTTCTATGCTCTATTTTTACAATTTCACGAGGAAGCAGTTCATAAATCGCAATCTTTTGCTCAATTAATTGGTATATTTTTCACAGGAAGGAGGCGTTTTTAACGATCTGAAGGGCATGGTTTCAAAATTTTTTCCCGGGGGTAAGCCCCCGGAACCCCTAAGTTTAATTCGTTCCACTCGCATTGAGCGTTAGCCACACAATACGAATTTCCTCCCAACGGGCCGTGTTAATTAATTTCTTGGTTATGACTGAATCTATGGCCTTTTCCATACAAATGCATTTTTGTCATTGTTAGGAAGTAGCAGCACTTTGGAAATGACCACGCCCAATGACCACGCCCTTTGTCGGCAAATTTAAAGCTCACATCCCCCTTCCTCGAGTACCTTCGCGACGGCCCTGTAATCAGGAGCATATCCGACCAAGGCTAGATTGGTATTGTGTTTTGAACATGAGTCAGAGCCGCGGAAAGCAATCGTTAATCAACACGAATTCCTCAGAGAGTGCGAATGACAAAACAAATTCTTATCATCTACATAGCACTAGTTTCTTGACTGATTAGCCAAGTCTCTTGTATCCTTTGGGCATACCTTGCTCAACAGGGACTCATAATGAAACAGTGAAAAAGATGACCACATTTTCTGCATTCAACAATTGTATCATGCTCGAATAACAGCATAGGACTTTTTCAACCGTAACTCCTCAGAGATGAAATGCAATAAGAATGAGGTTAAGAAGACAGTTAATCAGCAAAACTTATTATGAATCCGAAGAAGAAAGTTGATTTTACCTGTTTTTTGCAAATAAGCCTTTCAATGCCTAAATTTCCATGTTTTTAAGACTAAGATTTAAAAGAGAAATCTTCAGCCACCTTCTGCAGCAACTCATCGAAATCTAATCTACTCCTTCAATCCAATCGAAAGTACGAACATCATTGTTCTTTACCAAATCTCGGAATCTGATTGGTGTGAAGGAAAACTTTGTGTAATTGCCTAAAACAGGGTCAAGTTTTTCAGAACGATATTTCTTTGCTGAGGGAAGCAACATCATCAAGTTAAAGATCACAGGAAACAAGGGACTCCGGGTAATCAGTCTACTGGCTTCTGGCTTTATACAAACAAGTTCCAAAATTCCTAAATGAAAAGTTTCCACTGCCAATAATCCCCCCGGCTCCAGGAGGGGGGGGGGGGTCATTTCTATATATAACTGTACGGGATGTGCCATTTTTTGGGGTAATTTTTTCAGGCAGAAAATAAATTTTCGGGTGTCGTTCGTGATAAGATCACAAATAACCATAAATTTAAGGGTATCGTTTGGTATGATCATACATTTTGTTGTATGAGATAAAAAGATTGGAACAGAAATAGACATGTCGGAGGAGTAGCTTGCTACATAAGGAACGATTTGGTATTCAATCCAAGAGAAACATTTTCACCAGACATTGAAAATATATTTTTTGATATCCAGCTACCAAAATCAAAACCAATTTTTGTTGGAATTCTCTACAGGCCTCCAAGAACAACTGTTTTTTTGTTGATAAGATAACTCTGGCATTTTCCAAAACAAATAACTTTGACAACCAAGAGGTTTTCATCCTTGGAGATCTAAACATTAATTTGAACAATAAAAGTGATGCATCCAATGGAATTAAAAGATATAAAGAGTTCTGCTCCCTCCATGGATTAAAGCAAATAATAAAATCACCTACTCGTGTCACTGATAAATCAAGCTCCCTCCTCGACCACATACTTACAAACTCTTCTCATAAAATTTCTCAGCATGGGGTTCTTGGTATAGGTTTATCCGATCATCAACTGATTTATTGCACTAGAAAGTCTACCAGAACCAAAATTCACGAACATACTTTTATCAAGATCCGTACATTCAAAAATTACACAAAGCAACTCTTTCTTGATAAAACTAGCCAAATAAAATGTCCAAACTACATGGAATTTGGAAACATTAATGCTGCATATTCCCACTTCGTTGAATTAATCACCAATATTATTGATGAGATAGCCCCAGTTAGGGAAATTCGGATAAGGAAGGACTCGCAGGAGTGGGTGGACCAGGAAGTTCTTGAGGGGATTAGAATTCGTGACAAACTACTAGCAAGATTTAAGGACATCTAAAATACAATCTGATTATATAAACTTGAAGAAAGTGCGCAACCATGTTCAAAATTTGATGAAAAAGAAGAAAAAATCCTTTGTCATTCGAAAACTAAATGAGAATATAGGAAAACCTAAAGATTTAAGGAAATGTCTAAAATCTCTAGGTTTGTCGTCAGGAAAAGACTCCCCCTCTAAATTTGTTTAAGCAAAAAAGGTAAGCCATGTTTTGATGATAAAACCAATGCCGAAATGTTTCAAGACTTTTTTCAAATCTAGCTTCAAACGTAGTTAAAAAACTCAAACGGTCCCCTCATAAACTCGACAATGTACATAAATACTACCAACACCTTAAAGGAGCTCTGTCTCGCAGGTGATTGGTTTAGAGAACAAAGCTTAGACAAAGGAAAGGAGCTAGAGCCCAGACTCTTTGACTTTTTCGCATGATAAAAATGCAGTTCAATTCGTGAAATGATCTCTTTCCAATTGTTTTCTGTTAATCCTGCCATAGAAATTTTTAATCCCCTCTTACAATCTCAGCCAATTATGATCGAGACAGATGTCCTTTAACCTTTCTGAACCATTCGCGCTGGTCCCCACTTCTCTAGAAAATGTCCTAAAACTTAGACGAAATCAACCCTTCAAAAGCAACAGGATTGGATAATATTGCAGGGAAATTCCTCAAAGAAGGTGCAGCTGCTTTAGCAGAGCCAATAACTGAATTATGCAATCTCTCAATCCATAAATCTGAATTTCCTAATGGTTGCAAACAGGCGAAACTAAAACCACTTTTCAAAAAAGGATCGAAAGATGATCTAAAAACTATCGACCAATTTCTCAGCTTCCCAACTTTCAAAAGTTATAGAAAAAATTATTCATGGTCAAGTACAAAAGTACCTCGATGAAAAAAAAATATTATATAAATACCAATCTGGCTTTCGCGAACGTCATTCAACAGATACCTACGGTATATATATATCGATTTATTTATCGTTGGATTAAAACATACAATAGCTAAATAAAATAGTAGCTAATTAATTCCAACGCTAAAACAATTTATATACAATATTATATAAGAAAGTAGCGAGTAAAATATTTACAAGTTATCAAAGTATAAAATATAAAACGGAAATCTAAAAACATTTATCATAAGTAGCCCAAGTTTGGAATAAAAATGTGGTAAAAGTATTTATCATAAAAAGCCCAAATTCTGAATAAAAATGCTGCATAATTTGCAAGGACAATTTTCTCCGTACCAATTTTTTATCTTTGTTTTAAACTGACAAAGGGATTCTGAATTCCGTATCGTTGGTGGTAACGTTTGCCACAGCTGCGGACCTTTAAATCGGACGCTTTCTGTCCCGTTGTTGACTGATCTTACCCTTGGTTGAACAAATTCGTTATTGTTACGCAAATTGTAGTGAATTGTATTTTCACAGAATATTTCCTGCATAAATGAAGGATTCAGGTCATTTCTAGTTTTGTACATCTCGATCATAAGTATTTGCAAGTTCTTTGTATGAACAGTAACTGCACAGTCCTTCTGTAATAGCTCACTAAAAGAAGATTCGGTGTCCTTATATGTAATTCTCAAGGCCCTTTCCTGTATTTTGTTGATTTTTTGGTTAAGCTGCCTGCTGTGAAACATCCAGATTAAAGGACAGTATTGAAACTGACTGGTAATAAATGCCCTCATTAAGCTTCTTAGTTTGTTCTGATCCATATACGGGGATATGCGAGCAAGTGCATAAAGTTTATTGCTAGCTTTTTGGCAAAGTTTCGAGACGTGATGGTCAAAGGAGAGTTTGTTGTCAATATGAATTCCGAGTAATTTCTCTTCAGAGCTATTAACGACATCAGTATTTCCAATCTTAACAGTAATTGGATCATCACATCTCTCCCCAAGAACCAAAAGATGACATTTATCTGCATTTAATTTCATAAAGTTGTCGGCAAACCATTTTAAGGCTACATTACAGTCATTTTCAAGCTTATGAGTTATGTTATCTAGGTTCTTATCGCAAGCATAGATTGTAGTATCATCTGCATAATTACAGATATCTGAGTTTTGAATAAAAAGCAAGAGGTCATTGATGTATATGTTAAACAACAGAGGGCCTAAAACTGATCCCTGAGGAACACCGCGTTTTAGGTCTTTCCAAGAACTGAAGGAACCATTTACCTTAACTCTCTGTTGTCTGTTTGTGAGGTAATCGTTAATGAGTGTTAATGCTTCGTGAGAAAAACCATAGGCATGCAATTTTGCAATCAAAAGATCATGTCTGATACAATCAAATGCCTTGGAGAGATCCATCAATACAGCCCCTGCCTTACCACCTTCATCAAGGCCAATTTAGAATTTTTCTAAGAGTCTTACGAGCGCATGTTGAGCACTGTAACCTTTTCGAAAACCACAGAGAAGTGAGGATAAAAAAGGTGTAATATAAGTAACTATCTGTTTATCCATTATTCTTTCAAACAGTTTTGAGACTGTCGGCAGAACACTAATTGGCCTAAAGTTAGTCCTGGTATTGGTTGGTCCATTCTTGGGAAGAGATGTGACATCCGCGCCCTTAAGCTCATCGGGAGAGGTCGAATTTTTAATACAATCATTAAAGATTTGCGTCAAGGGCTCCACACATATATCAGAATTAGATTTAAGGATTTTTGGACTCCACACATATACCTGCTTATCCTACTTGAGTGATAAGATCCATCAAGGATTTGAAAATGGTATGTTCACAGGCATGATTTTGATTGATCTTCAAAAAGCATTCGACACAAATGACCACGAAATTTTCCTAGATAAAATGGCATGTCTTGGCTTTAGTGACTCTAACATTTTATTGTTTATTCCTATCAAGCTTAGGGGGTGGCTAAATCAGCCCTACCTAGCAGCTTTTCTGCTGTATATCTGTACTAACTGCACTTACCACTCTGTAACTTTCTGGATTTTACTTTTTATTTTTCTTACACCCAAAAATAAATTTTTTAGAGAAATAAAATTCATTCCACGGGGTAAACAAAATTCATTTTCAAAAGAAGTCAACCGCAAATTTTGAATAAAGCCTAATAAAATCTACTGGGAACTTGGGAAATCAATGCGAAGCTAGGAATATAACCTATTTTAGATGCTCTATCAAACTGACTACTTATTTTGAAATTTGGACGAGTTAATCTTCGTATTTTTGCAATGCGCATGCGCACATTCTTTGAATTTTTGTGTGATGACGTAATCATTTTTTAACAAATATTTTTTACAAAGCAAATTCAATGTGACCACAGAATACATAAAAAGTGAACTGATATCCTTACTGATTTTCGAATTCTGGTAATCAGCGATTGAAATATTTTAGTACTGAACCCTTATGATTTTGAAAATGTAACATTGTGACGTCATGAGCAGGTCACATGACATGTCTAAAAATAAATTCCAATTTTAGGTTCATCTCATGATGTACTATACACATGCCTCTATGTTGTACAGAACAGAAATAAAAATAGGGGGGCCGAATCAGCCCCACTAAGTCTTCCTAGATCATCAAATACCCTAGGCTTGATAGGGTTAAATCTTACCTCCAGGACCGATCCTTTTCTGTCACTATTGGAAAAGAATATTAAAAACCTAGTAATTTGTCATGTGGGGTTCCTGAGTGGTCAATTCTTGGTCCACTCATATTCCTCCTTTATGTGAATGACATGGCACGGGCAGTTAAACATACATTGTTTTGAAAAAATTCTTTAGGGACAGTGCAAAATTTAGTATATTACATGGCCGGTGGAGAAGAAAAATTCTTGCAAAAAATCTGCTTACCCCGTATAAATTTATTGGAAAAAAACCAACTGCCCCGTCACCCTTTTCTTAAAAAACGTATCTGCCCAGTATTCGTGAGCATTAGATGTTATATAGTACGACATTTGAATTTGCTAATGCCTATTACCAAATCAATTCTTGTTCATAGGAGTCTTGTCAACAAAATATTGACTTTGAAGACAGTGGCGGAGCCCCGGGGGGGGGGTTAATGGGGGGGATAAGTCCCTCCCACTTTTCTCCGAGGTCACTTTTCTCCGAGGTCAATTGGCCGCTCTCCCCAACCCCTTTTTCGTATGTTCGAAAAGGTCTATTCGTCTAAATCCGTTGAAAAAATATCTAAGGAAGGGTTAAGTAGTTATCTCTAGGGTTTGATTGACAAATAAGGGAGTTTCCTCAGGGCGAAAAGGGCATTTCCTGAGTATTAAAAGGGCGTGGCCCTGAAAATTTTCCCCAGACCCCATCTTCCTTTGTCCCCTCCACTTATTTGCGGTTGGCGCCGCCACTGTCAAGATGAAAAGATGTGACTGATGGACTGTTCTTGCAGAAAATTGAAATTGAAATTCTACATCATTTTATACACATCTCTTCAAGCACTCCTCATATTGCATGATTTACAATTTCGTCTCCAAAATGAACCATTTTATGTTTCAGATTGCACCTTGAGCTCATAAAAAATTTACTGCCCCATACTTATTTGCCCAATAAAAAGTGTTGACCCCGTTCCGCTTAAGCTCTAAAAAAGTAGTTGCCCCGTTACTCTTTGCACAGGCCATGTTATAAAAGAAATTTTGCACTNACAAATAAGGGAGTTTCCTCAGGGCGAAAAGGGCGTTTCCTGAGTATTAAAAGGGCGTGGCCCTGAAAATTTTCCCCAGACCCCATCTTTCTTTGTCCCCTCCACTTATTTGCGGTTGGCGCCGCCACTGTCAAGACGAAAAGATGTGACTGATGGACTGGTCTTGCAGACAATTGAAATTGAAATTCTACATCATTTTATACACATCTCTTCAAGCACTCCTCATATTGCATGATTTACAATTTCGTCTCCAAAATGAACCATTTTATGTTTCAGATTGCACCTTGAGCTCATAAAAAATTTACTGCCCCATACTTATTTGCCCAATAAAAAGTGTTGACCCCGTTCCGCTTAAGCTCGAAAAAAGTAGTTGCCCCGTTACTCTTTGCACAGGCCATGTTATAAAAGAAATTTTGCACTGTCCCTTAATGTAGTTTAATTTTATAAAATTTCATATACTTAATTAAATTTTTGGATATTTGTCCCAATTTTCGGGTATGCATTTTACATGTAAATTTACATGCCAAAATGGCACACCCTCATTATCTGCCTATCAACTTTACCCCCTCCACCACGCAATAATCCATAATTAGTCGTCATCATATTATTTAGCACAGTCAGGGCTCCTCAGTAAATTTTGGCCTATGTCAGAATGTTCGTGTATAGTCTTCGGTTTGCAATCCCAAGGTAGGGGCTGTTGTCTTGTTAAAACAAGCTTTTTGCGGATACTGAGCGAAATATGCTTTTCTATCCTATCAACTAATATTTAGGATATGCGACATACAAATTCAAATGTCGAACATCTCAAAAGTCGCATATCTAAAAGATCAATCAATAGGAAGATTGATAGAAGTAATCTTCAAATTAATACCGCGAGACGAGCTCATCAAATTTCCAACGTCTTTGTAGGGGGGGACGCTCACGCAAAATGTTGTTAAATTGGCTGCTTAGTTGCTGATTACTTAACTCAGGGAACACAAACATGTTGACATATCAACAATCCTTCACAATAATTGCGAGACTGCATCCCCTTCCTCCTCAGTCAGTGTTTTTGATGTGATTATGGTGTGACTGAATGTAAATTTGTGTTGGAAAAATTTCTTAGAATCACAACATTGACTGAGGGGGGAGGGGATGTTACAGGGGCAAGACATAATGATTTTGCTGCAGTAGAGACAAGGGAGTACTAAAATATGGGGATTTTATTTGTTGGTCTCAATATATTTTGCGAAGGACTGAAGGTCACATACTTACATCTGACAGTGAGAGTTACTTCTGCCAATTTCATTTCCTCCCAGTGAGGGACGTGACATGAATATGTACCAGTGTCATATTTGGTAGCAGAAACGACCTTAAGCTCGTTCCCTGAGTTATTCAGTGAAGCTCCATTCAACGTCCAAGTTATGTTTGATGTGGGGCNGTGTTGGAAAATTTCTTAGAATCACAACATTGACTGAGGGGGGAGGGGATGTTACAGGGGCAAGAAATAATGATTTTGCTGCAGTAGAGACAAGGGAGTACTAAAATATGGGGATTTTATTTGTTGGTCTCAATATATTTTGTGAAGGACTGAAGGTCACATACTTACATCTGACAGTGAGAGTTACTTCTGCCAATTTCATTTCCTCCAAGTGAGGGACGTGACATGAATATGTACCAGTGTCATATTTGGTAGCAGAAACGACCTTAAGCTCGTTCCCTGAGTTATTCAGTGAAGCTCCATTCAATGTCCAAGTTATGTTTGATGTGGGGCAATCTGTTGGTGAACAATTAATTGTAGCATCTTGTCCCTCGTTGATTGTCGATGAAGGGTTCAATGTTATTTTCCCTAAAAAATCATTTAGATTTGTTGTCAATAACTTCAAACAAACGCATTCAAAACATCACAATCACATCCTAAAAGATCTATGTGAACAAAGTCCTGTGATCATATACATATCAAATAAGGATCAATATTTTGACCTTGAATTTGAAGATTGACATACAAACTATCAACAGTAAAAACAATTAAAAAAAATTGTTAAAGAGCCTTGCACGTCAAAAAAATAAATAAAAAATAAATAAAAAATAAATAAAAAATAAATAAAAAATAAATAAAAAATAAAATAAAATGACTGTGCTTACTGAAGAGGGCGTTGGAAGATTCAAAGAATCAAAGAAGAACAGCTTCAAGATCTTTCAGTACGTTCTCCAAAATTTAAGCATGTCATGTGATATCTGAGTTGTTTTCCCTTTCAAGTCGTAACGGGCTAATAAAGATAGAACCCCCCCCCCCGAGGGGGGATACACAACATTTTGATGGCACGGGTATGTGCCGCTCATATGGGTGGGGTTTTGACCCAAAATTCTCTAAACAAGGGTCATTTTCGGCAGATTTTCCTTAAGCATGGGTCGGTTTGGCTGAATTCACAAAAAAATTGCTAAAAATAGGTAGTTTTCCACCAAAATTCATCATACAAGTGGATACGAAGGCAAATTTTGGTAATTAGAAGTGGGTGGCTTTCTGAAAGCCGGGCGGCAGACCCCCGTCCATTCACAAGTCATGTACCCCCCCCCCACCGGGGATAGAGCTTGCCACGAATTTTGAGAAGAATATCTTGCGATCTGTAGAAAACTTGGGGGGGGGGTACAGCATTTGAAATTGATACTTATGAAAGAAAATGCCTGCAATAGGAAGTTTTAGTAAACTTACAATCGAATTTTCTCTCTTCTATTTTCACTTCTCCATCTCCAATTGTACTTTCAGGTACACATTTGTATTCAGCAGCATATCTGCTACAGTTAGACGGATGAACATTGAAAGATAGTTTACCATCAGTTGTATTGCCAATTAAAAATCCATTCCTGTAGAACTTATAATTTCTTACGCTCGGAACTCCATTTCCACTACAATTCATCATTACTACTGCATTCAAGGTAAGTAGTGAAGGACTGACCGAGAATACAGTGTTCTTTGGTTTATCTATGCAAAGCAAGATGGTAAACGGATAATTAAACTATGCAAGGTAGGAGAACAAAAATTTACCCGGTGGTGAAACAAATTGAATTGCGCATGTTTAAAACTTTGTTCTGCGGAGAAAATTTGAGATATTTTAATGAATAACATTTTTGTTGATAGTCCAAGACATGAAGAAGTAGTTTTAAGATTGTTTTTGAGATTTTTTAGAAATTTGAATGAAAGAAAAACAGTAACTTCGAAATGCACGAAAAGACGCCAAAATCCTCAATCAAAATTTGACCAATCTCCTCACTTAAACGCATTTCATTCCATTTAAGAGTTAAGTATCAAATCTTTCTAAAAGCCATAACGTATCTGATCTTCTACTTTTTTTAAATAACTTTTACGGCTTATGGGAAACGAAATGTATTTGCATATTGCTCTAAGTGAGTAGATTATTTATCAATTTTTCACGCATTTTGAATTAAAGGAATTTTCATCAATCTAATTTTACCTTAATTTCCTGTGCTCAGAAATAGAAGACAATACAAAACATATTTTAGCATTTCGCTTTTCAATCAAACTTTCCTTTATCCCAATACCTAAAGTCTTCTCCACATAAGGAATTTTAAACATGTGAAGTTCTTTTTTGTCCAACCCGGTATATTTCATATTTATCATGGAGGTAGTCCTAATTTGAAATTTCAAGCTTTATCGATCCAATTAAAGTCAATTGGAAGGGAAGGCAGGTAAGACGACGCTGGATTGACACCAACGACTTTAAAGCGGAACAGACTCTTCCCGAGATAATTTGTGAAAGTGAAACCAACGAAGAAAAACTAAAAAATGAAGCATTGATTTCGTCTTCATAGTAGTATAATCTATTGCCATGTAATCTTGCAAAAAATTGCCCTGTCGCTATTTTGGAAATTGTGAAACTTTGCAACCATTTTTTAACTTCCAAGCCTAAATAGAACAGACACACAAATCATTAAAAAGCCAGAAGTCAAAATTAATCCTCTGTTTTTGACAGATTTTTTACACTCTTTTGGTATACATTTAATAGTAAATTTTTCACAGCTAGGGTGTTCGACCTTGAAGAAAATAAACAAAATACTTGATGGAATTAATTGATTATTATTTCTTTGCTATGAATTAAAGTTTTCAATAATATTATTGTTTCGTCTTTGTTTCGCCTTCGACTGAAAATAGGTATCTTCTCAAACGAACGCTGTAGATAATTGATTGGAAACGTCCATAGTCACCAGACATGTACAGTGTATAACACATCATACGACTTTTATTACATCTAAAGAATTAATTGGATCTGTCTACTCTGTGTGCGAGAACTATGTAATCAGCAACTCTATGTCATCGCAGACGTTTTATTACTGTTATTTTTAACTGCAGTTTCTTCCAGGTAGAAATGATCTAGCAGTAAAGTTAAACTTCTCATAAAAGTATAAAAAAAACCATACAATCAAAATATAATACACAATGCTTGCCTCTCTGTACAAGGCGGTGTTTTCACTACCTCGGGTTGAAAAATACCTGGGTAAAGCTTCACTCTCTTCAGAAATCACCAAACATTCCCAATGACTTGGTCTTCCGTGTTGAAGTGGTTGTCCTTTTCCACAATCCCAGGTACACTTACAATTTGTAGGGAAAATAGAAAAAATATATTCCTGAACCTTGGCCTCAATGTTTTAGGTATCCACTTTTAGACCACGAGAAATGGTACACATAGCGGATTTTTTAGCTTGATTCGAACTCCATCTATACAAAAAAAAACAAAGGAATCATGCAAAACAGCTTTATACTTACATAGGACAATAAGTGTGGCTGTTTTCGAAACTGCTAATCCAAACACAGGCACACCAGTGCATTTGACCTTCCTTCCACTCATCGCATAAACTGGGTTCATACGAAATTTTCCTGTCGTTACAAAGTAATTGCCATCAGTTGGATCAGACTGCACGCTCTCATTTTTAGTTCCATTAACGCCAGGGTCAATTGTCCATATAATCTGTGAAGCTGGTCTGCTTTTTACATTGCAGACAAATTCTTTGGGTTCTCCTTCGATCATTGTTAATGATCCTTGCACGTGATTCGCAGTGATGACTGGAAGAGCTGTAACGATTGAAAATAAGGTTCTTTAAAAGGAAACATTGAGTATAATTTAGAGCTTTCAAATGCGTATGGACACAGCTGATTTCTAAACAAATAAAAATCATGACACTTCTTATGACCAGGCTATTTTAACTCGGTTTTGACCAGGGAGGAACATGCGGTAGAACTGGTCCAAGACTACTTGCTACCAAGGTGCTTGATAGCCTTGCATAGACTTATTACGTTGAGTCCTAGTAATCACTACCACTCACTGACCCTACTCACTCGCTCATACTAGTATGAGCGAGTATGGTGGGTAGGTGCCTGCGATAACCAGAACTCAACGCATTGCTAAAGTCTAATCCTTGCTGCTGACCGGATTTAAATAATCTCTTCAATCGCTTACAGAGTTTGAGAAATTATATGACGATTTCTGCCGTAAAGAAAAGTATAAATTTTAATAAAGTTATAAACTCAATTTTATGATGAACGCCTTTAATATGTCACGATTGCTACCCCTTTTCCTCCTTCACAGTCACTCGGGAACTTAACTAAAGGCCTTAATACACGGCTCTACGCTGCTAGTTCTGGGTGACTGGGTTGGGGGTCTCAAATTTCCTTCTGAAACATTGTATTCACGGTCACTTTCATTTTCGCCTTCTCTGGTCTCCAAATCCACTAACAATGTTCCAGGCGAAGCTTGGAGATCTTCTACTTTCAAATCGCAAAAATAAAACAACATAGATTATTGGTGTGATCTAGAAGGAAAAGCCTCCAGCCCAACCACCCAGCAACACGCTAGCACTTCTTGGTGTCCCATATATTCAGAGATTACCCACGAAGTAGGTTGGAAAAGCGTGAAGATGGCCTTATACTACACTCAATGCGAGAAAGTGTTCTCTAAAGACCTTGCTAGCTCTGTTTTGGCCGATTCGTCTCCTGCAAAAGCCTTACTACTTTGGAAGAATTTTAGAAAAAGGAACGCTTTGGATAAGAATTGAAGGGTAAGACCTGAAGGCTGTAAACACATCTGTAGACACCATTGTTTTAGGCAGTGTCCATTGTCTTCTGCAGTTTGTTTGGTGGCTTCAAATGCTTCAACCAAGCCATTGAAAAGTGACCTTTAAACTCCACTTATATCCGAGCAATCGGTAAATCACCGTTTTGAACGAAATTTGGGGACGGAGCCTATATTCAAATAAAGACACAAAGTTAGTTTCCTTAACATTGGCTCTTAGTCTACTTGAGTGATCGAGTTTATATGGCATTGTCCTAAAGCAGTTTTCTTTTATCTTTCCTTATTCTTATGATTTCTCCTTGGGATATTCAGGTTGTAACCTCCGAAGCACTCTCCATATCTTAGCCAATTTGAAAGGAAGGGAGGGAAAACCGGTGAGAATATATCACTATTTACCAAAGACTTTGGTTCTGAACTACAAAAGTGTGTCACAAATTTTTAATAAAATGTACTGTCTTGAAATAATGGAATTTTTAATTAATGTTAATGTCTAAAATGTCTTCTTTAACTTTCAAACCCTTATAAAAGTCGGACTAGTGGATCGATCATAAATCACTGACGTTTGTAGTTATATGCTTTGTGACCCTGTTTGCCAAGTATCAAGCAATTTGATTGGCCCGTTAGGTACACCTAGGCTTTTTAGTGCCCATAAGTACCCCGGAATCCTGTTTCGAGAAATCAGGCATTTATCAAATTGAAGCAGAAAGCCCGGGAAAAACGATTATGCATGAAAGTGCAAACATAAAGCGGCAGGTCGAGCAATAAAGCTTTAGCGCGGTCTTGATCAATCGTTATATCAGTAAAATAATATTATGAATATAGCTGCAAGGTCAAGTGAGTTTACTTTAATCTCCTGATGTGTATTCTCGCATTTTTTTAGAAATATGATTGCTTCTTTTAAAATGCTCAAATTTCCTAGTAGTTGTGGTTATTTCTTGAAGCGAGTTGGTTAAAACGGTACTCAAATACTGAAACCATCAGATTATGAAGAAAGCGCAAAATAGAGAATCTTTTGTCTGAAGGGTTACAGTAACCTTAACTCAAATACTAATTCAAATAAGGTTTTGATGCAGATTTTATTGTATGGTGATAAAGACCTTCCCAATGACCTTAATAAAGGTATAATTATTTTAACTTTAAGCTTTATCCACAAAACTGGTCGACTAGCTTAGAAAATTCAAACTCCGTTATAAGCCACACAACCAGCACGCCCCCGTTTAGTAAATGTTTTTCTTTTCTTTGTCTTATGTTTGTTTTTGTATTTAATCGTTTAGGTGTAACATGTTTGTAGTTGTATACTTATTTGTAATCTAGTTGCATGTTTTATGTAATGGCCGGGGGTAGTCATAGTCTTTTTCTCTCCCTGGTATCGTCCCTGTAGTGTTGTATAGTTGTATAGTAATTAGAAGGTATAGTAGGTAGTAAAATGTATTGTAAAATTTTAGATGAATATAAAAAAAAATAAAAGTAGCCTTAACCAATAGCCATGCCGCATATAGGGGTGCTCAGATTTGGCTAGAGCACCCATGCGATTTGAAAATCCAAAACATAAAAAACCGAAGCGCTAGGGGGAAGGGCGATTTCAGTTGCNCGGCTAGAGGGAAGTTATCGTAGGAGCGTTATTTGTTTAAAAGAGTCTGTATATAAACATACATGTTGCCACGTTTAGTAAAATCAATTTTTCAACAGAAAATTATCGTTTCCCTATGCCTCAGTGTTTGCGAGAAAAACATGCAGATTCCATAGAATTACCCAAAATCATTGAAAACCACGCAGAAAATGCAAACCAATGCTGATCCGCCATTTTGACTAAAGAAACCTAAGTTGCTAATTCAAGAAGTCAATTTAAACTCTACCACTTCAATGAAAGCAAATATTTTGTCTTTTCCCAATGTCTTTTTTGTTTATTGGGAGGCCTAACCAAGTAGGCAAGTAATCGAAAAATGACGAAAATGAGCATATTTTCCAAGGGACGCTGCGAGGCCGCAACAGCGTTTAAAAATTAAGAAAAAATCTGAGTTATGCCTCTATGCAATCATTATAATCACAGTTAATTTCACACGGATAGAAGGAAACGCGTTTGATTTATGACCCCCTAAAGGTATTACATTTTCAGACAATCACTTACAAAATGGTTGAGCCACCCTTCAAAAAACGACATTTTGGCCCCCCCTCCCCCCCATATCAATGTTGCTTGCAAGAAAGTACTCGATTATGCTGACATTCATAGTTTGACAACATTTGAGTGGTATTGCAACATTGACTAGGGGGGAGGGGGGAGAGCAGGGGCGAAAAACCTAATATTTCGGGGTGGCTCAACCATTTTGTAAGTGATTGTAGTTGCATGTTTTATGTAATGGCCGGGGGTAGTCATAGTCTTTTGCTCTCCCTGGTATCGTCCCTGTAGTGTTGTATAGTTGTATAGTAATTAGAAGGTATAGTAGGTAGTAAAATGTATTGTAAAATTTTAGATGAATATAAAAAAAAATAAAAGTAGCCTTAACCAATAGCCATGCCGCATATAGGGGTGCTCAGATTTGGCTAGAGCACCCATGCGATTTGAAAATCCAAAACATAAAAAACCGAAGCGCTAGGGGGAAGGGCGATTTCAGTTGCCAAAATTTCAGGCAACCATACTGCAATATCATATCAAGGGGATTTAAAACTAGCCAGGGGAAGTTTCATGATAGAATGCAGTTGAAAAGGGGGATAAATCAAGAATCATATTTTTAACCCTATTCTATATTGGTAAATCAAGTAGTACTGTCTTATTTGGGGGGGGCCAAAAATGACCCTCAGATTTTCTCTGTAATTTTGACGTCCACTGCAACGTAAATTGGTACACATAATCACCATGCAATTGCGATTCTAAAACCAGCATTATCTGCTAATTAGCCACATGACGTGTTGCTAGGCAATGCACAAAAAATGGAAATTTGATCATTTTTGTTCTTCTTCCAAAACCTTATATTTTGTGAGAAATATATATGAGAAATCAGATATCTATGAGAAATTTTATGCACGTTTTAATGATTTGCTTTGCGACCTCTCTCCAAATATGGGCATGTCATAGTAACGTGACCAATTATATGACAATGACCTGTTGTTTATTTGATACAGCATTACATTTTATTAAAGTCATATAGGTTCCAGTCTTTTATCAATTGTAGTTTAGTTTAACCCTGTCTGACCTGGGCGTTTTGAAATACTCAATGCCTGGGGGGGGGGCGGATTCCGCCCCCTGCTAATCTCTTTTGTTGTACGAGATATGGATACCAAATTTAGTACAAAGGTAGTTCATTATATAAACAATAGAAATTTGAAAGAATAATTCAATTAGCGATGTTTTTGTTGTTGCTGGAGCACGATTATCATTGTGATGTCATATGACGTCATACAAATGAAAGTGTGTTAAAAGGTCATGAAAATTGACTTTTCATAAAGAAATGAAATATATAGATCAAAAACATATATAAAATCATAATTTAGACTTAATTGGACCAATTAAACAAGATTAAGAGAGATACAAAGTATGTTTTTCACAGAGTGTGGCATGAATACTTGGTTACCATGGAGACCAGGCTAAAAATAGAATGCTCAAATTTTTATAATTTTATTGCTCTATGATACAAAGTTAAACTTACTAAATTTCAGAATCCTTCTGTATACATGGAAACACGTGCAAACAAAAATATTCTGGGGGCGGAATCCCCCCAGGTCAGATAGGGTTAAGAGCAATTGGAGGAAGTTTGCATTGGGGGGACTTCTTTGCCCCCAATGTAGCTTAGGGTTAATCTATCCATGTAAACTTAGGCGGGAAAATTTGTTGCTAGCCAAATGGCAACATGTCTTATGTATTATTCGTTGGATTACTAACCCAACGAACTTCGTCGAGTTACTATTTTAAACAGCTCAAGTGTGACATACATTTGGTACGGTAATACATTTCGACTGAGAATCGGAGATAATAAAGCAAAATAAAAGGATATGAGAGTTAATCAAAAACTTCTGAAATTAATTTTACTGCTGTAAACTTCGAGCAGGAAGAGGAGCCAGCGAGAGCAAAGATGGGATGTGACAGTAAGAAGATATAACATCTGGCTTGTGTTTCACTTTTGGGTTATCAAGTTCTCGCTTTGCTGTCAGATACTTTCACATGATATATGCTTGGAAATGAATGATTCTATAAATTGTGTGTAGCACAGACGCTGTTAGAGTTTCTCGGCATAGGCCTTTTGTGGTTCACGTATTCTCTTGTATGTGTTGTTGTGTAATCGATTAGCTGCCAACGCAAATCAGACCATGCGAGACAAACTTTTTGCAGACCGTGTCAGCTTTTATCAACAAACAACGGGATATTTCGACAATAGACCTTTTCACAGAGGTCTGGGACGGCGCGCTACTTTTCTGGAAGATGGCGGATACGCTGCGAGAGGGAATCCCCTTCGCGATGCAAACACTGAACTGGAGTTGCAGTTGGCGAAGTTGTCGGCGAAAAATCGCATTTAACTCCCAGTTGCTGAGCAATTAGAGGACGAGCAAGGCTTACAGAATGAAACTGAAGACTTATCTACTACATTAAAGTGATATTTAGCATATTTTACAAGGAAACATTCATTTCTTCGAGTCGTTTTAGCGAAGTTGGATTTTATGATTATTGATGATGAATGACGGACTCCGTTAAACCATGGTTAAACTAATTTTGGATTTTGGTTTATATGAATCGAGCTTATTGCCCATTGACTGCTGCAGGTATAGGAACGATCGTATATTTTAGGAACCAAACAATTATTTAAATTTCTTCCCAATGCTAAAGCTACCAGAAGAGCAAGCCTTTGCTTCGCATATGGGTTTATTGACAAACAGCGTGGCTTGTGATATTTCAAAATAAAGGATAAAGCACTACTGTACATACTCCTAAAATAAGGCCACTTAC
>REGM01000065.1:1025239-1039792 GCA_004194415.1 Aurelia aurita
CTGAGGGCTGCAGAAAAGAAAGACAATTACAGAAATGCTACCATGGATTTCAAAGATATTTCTTCAAAATATCAAGCCTGAGCAGCAAATTGCACAATCCTACAATTCGTAAATAAGACATTTATGTCCATAAAAGGGTGTGGTCATCATTTCCGAGAAATTAAAGGGCGTTTTTGTCAAACAATTTTCCGCTGGCTTCGCCCCTGGCATTTGTCCCTATTCAGCAGCCCTCAGAGTTTTCCTAGATCCAACCCTTAGCCTCTTGTGTCTTTTATCCTCCTTTTAGATTTCTCAAAGCTATGTATTTCACTATCGCATTTCCTTATGAACTTTATGTATAAATAAATAATAAGAAATAACATAATAAATTTTAAATATAACATACCATATACATTCTCTATTGTTGCGCTATTACTTTTCAAATGAACATAGCGTGCATCATCATTCATATAGATATAATGGCAATTGAAGGTCATACTTTCGTCATTGAATTTAACTGGCTCTATCGTTATCTTGAAACCACTTATGTTTACTCTTCCAACAAACTTTGCAGCCATCGGGAACACTTTATAGAACTCTTTTTTAAAATGGTTATATCGTACAATTTCATGTCTTATTCGTACGTCGATAGGAGTTCCACCGCAGTTCAAAAATTGGTAACTCAAAGATTTATTGGGCATAAAATGAGTCACGGCCATCTCAAAGCTCCCATTGATGGATACATTTGTATTTGAAAATGATACGGCAATGCTGGCACATTGTGAACAAACTGAAATAGAAAATGATGAAATCTTTCTTGTAGGCTCAAATTTTCATTTCCTATTCCAGTAGATAAAATGTTAACGACTATAATACTAACGAACACACTGCATGTAGCTCTGATCAACTAAATATGAAAAAATTATATTAACCGAAAGGAGAGATAGCAGTATTGATTCGAAATATATCACAATGTCCACAGTACGCTTTTTAAAGCCAGTCAAATACCGGGTGAAGACAAATAATCTCCTTTTGAAAGGCCACCGCATTCTGGATATCAAGATAATAATATTAGCAAATATATTGTTTGCTGGTGGCCATTTCCAAATGGATTTTGAAATTTACCTAACTGAAATCGGCCACTACGTTCTAAAATTATAATGGATGTCGTCAACAAGGTACCTTCGAGAAACCTTGAAAATTGTCATAAAAACACGATCGAATTGCCCATAATATTTCTGCCTTAAGCCTGGTTTCCATTTGAATATTCTCTGTTCTGTAGTGCTCGTTTTCGTTTTATGGTCCTCTTATATTTTTGCTATGTTTGGTTTTTCTTCGTGCATCTTTGCTCCTTGTTGCTCGTGTTGCTATTTGTTGCTCGTCTTCTTTGCTCGTAGTGATTGCAAAGATGATTGCTATTTTGTTATTTCTTTTCACTCACAATCATGCGCGCAGTGCATTTGGTTTGGGATTCGAAATGTTCTTTCTTTATTTGTCGTTACTCATTTTGGTTTCAAGCCTGATCTCTATTTGAACTTTTCCTGCTCTTTATTGCTCGTTTGGTTTACTTTGCGTGTTAAAACTAAAACGAGCAAAGCAACACGAGAGCCAAACGAAAACGAACTCCAAAAACCAAAATAAGCAACAAAATACCAAAACCAGCAAAGAAGACCATCTGCTTTGTCTTGTTTATGAGTTTTTTGAGCAACAACGAGTAAGAACTAGAGCATGTCAAATCCCAAATGCACTGCGCGCATGATTGTGAGAGATAAGACACAACAAAATGGAAGTCAGCCTTAAAATCTGAACGAACAAAGAGGAATAGGAACAAATAAAAAGACAGACAACAAGGAGAACTAAAAATGACCAATCAAAAACCAGAATGAGCAACTTGGTAGACAAAACCAAGAAGAGCAAGATAAAAAAGCGAGCAAAAAAGAGCAACAAAATTTCAATTGGAGACCAGGCTTTGGAGCCAGAATAAAATCTGTCTCATAAACAATTGAGAGCAGATGCTCCTCTTTTATCGTCCTGGTATTTCGTTGCTCATTTTGGTTCTTGGAGTGCGTTTCTATTTGATGCTCACGTTGTTCGTTTGGTTTTAACTCGTAAAGTAAAAACAAGAGGAGCAATATGGAGTAAACAAATTTGATATACAAATAAGGCTTTAAGGGCATGATGTATTTTTTAAATGATTTTCCTATAAAGCTAACTGCACGTTTGAACAAATGTTGATTAAACTTTTCCAATCCTTTTTCATAGTTATTAAGGAATTTGAAACAATGTTATTGAGCAAATCAATACTGAGTTAGATACCTACTGTCAAGTTAACCACACATAAACAGTGATACAACAAGAGAAGTAACGATACTCACTGGAATATTGATATATGACCAAGATCAATGGTAAATTAAGTAGGTAGGTCATTTCGATGCGTAATCAATTTCTCAAATCACTGCAGAAAGAAAGAGAATACGTCGATGACTTGGATTCATAACAATATGTGTTCATGACAATTTTCAAGGCACAAGTTTCCTAATATCTGGCAATTCCAAAATGATAACTATTTGTGAGCTCAGTTCCACAATCCTTCAAAAAATATTTTGAGACCAACAAATAAAATCCCAATATTTTAGTACTCCCTTGTTTCTACAGGAGAAAAATCATTTTTTCTTGCCTCAGTAACATCCCCTCCCCCCTCAGTCAATGTTGTGATTCTTAGAAGTGTTTTCAACACAAATTTACATCCAGTCACAACATAATCACACCAAACAACTAGACTAAGGGGAGAGGGGATGCAGTTTCACAATTTTTGTGAAGGATTGCTGATATAAAAGTATATCGTTTCTTGCAATATACATATAATAAAATATGGAACCCTGAACTGATAGCATGGACGCGGTGTCTTGAGCGATGGGGACTCTGGAGAAGGAGCAGTGGCGGCGGCAGTTGTTGTCGTTATTGTTCTCTCTGCCAGGGTTTCTGCTGGTCATTATTTTCGCCTATCCTGGCCTGACCCCTGAACTCCAATTTGAAACAGGTTTTAGCATTTATCAGTATTTATTCGTATAGGTGTAACTTGTTCCTAGTTGTGCACTTAGTTGCAATTTAGTTGCATGTTTTATGTAATGGCCAGGGGGTAGTCAGTCTTTTGCACTCCCTGGTATCATACCTGTAGTGTTGTATAGTTGTATAGTAATTAGAAAGTATAGTATGTTGTAACATGTAGTGTAAAATTTTAGATGAATATAAAACAGAAAAAAAGATGCATTACTAAGCAAATGATGAATGGTGAACTTTAACTTGAGCACTTTATTTTAATTCAATGATGAAATGCCAAAGCTATCAGGAAATATTTACACAAGTGGGGCATTTTTGCCCCCCCCCCCCCCTACCAAACTTTGCTACACTGCGCTAGAAAGACACAAGATATGACAACCAGCCGTGGTGACTTTTTGTCAAACTTTGATAGGCAATTAGAATGTGTATATTTCATTGTTCTGGTTTTGATCATATGACCTTAGTAGCACCATAGTTGGAGAGTGGTCAATAAAAAAAGGCTTAGAACGTCCATAGTTTTTGTCTCGCTTGTCCGAATGATCTCAGATATGCACCATTCGATTGCTTTTGATGAGTACACTCATTTTAAATATAATTGTTTTAAATTTTCCGGCTTCAGCAAAATTTAATATACCGGGTGTCTCAGAAAAAAGGTAACAGATTTGATCAGGGGCAGCGATAAGAATTTAGCTTGAATCGATCGGAAATAATTTTTAACCCTATTCTACATGGGGGGGGGCAAAAAAGGCCCCCCCAAGCAAACTTCCTCTAATTGCTCTAAAACTACACGTGATAAAAGACTAGAACCTGTATGACTTTTAATAAAATTTAATACTGTATCAAATAAACAATAGGTCATTGTCATATAATTGGTCACGTGACTATGCCATGCCCATATTTGGAGAGAGGTCTCAAAGAAAATCGTTAAAACGTGCATAACATTTCTCTTAGACAACTGATTTCCATGAAATTACTACCAATCAATTTGTCTTGAAGTCTACTTTCATTTGATATATAATGTTTTGCATTTTGCTGACGTCAGCAAAATTTAAGATAAATGACGTCATACTTACATATGATGTCATATCTATGATAAACATATGAAATAATTAGTATGTTATGATTGAAATTGATCAATTAACAACTCAAGATCAATTTCCTTTAGTTTATATTACTAAAACATGGTCAAAAATGCCAATATGGCATCATTAAATTTGCTAGGGTATCATTTGTGACTTTGATTGACAGTTTTTATAACAATAGAATTCAAAAAATTTAATTGTTGGCATTTTTCATCAAGAACAATCAATAGTCATCATATCGATATCTTCAACGATGTTCATTGACAATTTTCCTCTGAAAAATTTAAGTTTTTAGGACAAGAACCAAAATCAGCAAATTTCCATTGTTTTTGCGTTGCCTAGCAACAGGTCACGTAGTTAATTAGCAAATAATTCTTTTTTTAGAATCATAATTGCTTGGTAATTATGTGTACCAATTTNAATGAATATAGTCACCAAGGAATATCTTTCTTCAGTCAAAAAGCATTTACAAAAAAACAACAATCCAAGCACGAGCCAACATTTCTAAGGATCTTATCATTGGAAATTTGTTCCCTTGGGCATATACCATTGCTTGTTTGGTAATATTTCCGCAAGAAATGCTACAAAATGCAATTCATTCAGGCAATGAAGATTGCAAGATATAATTTATGTATTCACGCCCAAGGGAATTATTTCGCTGGTGAATAACTTTTATTAGACAGATGCAATTTGAACTTTTGGTAGAATGAAAAAACGTGTCTCTTAGGGAATAAATTCTTGATCCAATTGTCAAGTTCAGTTTCGGCTTTGCACTCAAATGTTGCCCTAGGCACGAGGTTTCTTGTTTGTACTTCGCTATGATTCGGGAGATTCCACAACGCAGCGGTTAACTGCTTAGGCCAAAACCCCAAAGCTCTGGTTTGGAGGTGGAGGCAAGTTTGAGGTTTCAAGATTAATATTTCAGCTCTCAAAGCACCAATATCAACAAACAAGGTAGCTATCTTCAAGTTAACTATTGAGGATTAGTTTAAAAATTCTTTCCGATGGATTCAAGCTAAATTCTTATCGCAACCCCTGATCAAATCTGTTACCTTTTTTCTGGGACACCCGGTATATATGACGTCATTGTTCTAATTAAGAAGTGTAATGTATAAATAACTTGCATCTAATTTGCTTCCTGTTGAAAATTTCAGTCATTTTGAGTCCCCAGAAAGGAACAACTATTGCGAAGATGATTCGCGCATGAAACAAAAGGATAATTTAAAGCTAATTATGCTAAAAATAGAAACTAACTTTTGGAGAAAGTCTGTGGAGTAATTTATTAATTAGAATTTTTTTGTCAAGAAGCTATAAATTTGCCAAACTTCCCTTGTTTTTTGTTTTACTAGCAATGAATCAAGTGACTAATTATTTCCATTGTTATATTTGATAATTCAATGGTCCAGAGAACAATAGGGGTAAGTCTCATTGTTATATCTCTTGTAGTTTTGGAATAAAAGAGTGGGGAATGAAAAATGCCCACCCCCAATATACAAACTAACTAAATATTCGCCCAATACAACAAATAGGGTTAAAAGGGTCGGAAAACTATCAGAAAAAGAGCATTGATTTTGCCTGTACTTAATTTAAAGATGAAAGGGAACCGCTTGGTAACTCACATAACATAATTCATCGTCATGGTCTTGCAAACAAATATCAGCAAGGACGGCGTCCCCTCCAATGAAAACAGTTTCTTTGGATTTACGATATCTGCTTAGATAGAAGGATTTTCTTCTTATTTGGATCAGCGCAAATTCACTCGATCGACGGAATAAAATCGGGAACATGCCAAATGCGTACAACACCTTTCAGGAGAGTGCGGTTGGATGAACTTTCACTGTTGCATATCCCTAACAGTTGAGGTTTTCATTTCCTGTATAAGCGTTTGTTTCGGGGAAAAATCAGTTTTCCAAACTAAACTGAGCTCTTTACCAATTGTAGTGTAAAGGAAATTCCTTTGATCAGGCATTAAAAAGAGGTCATGCGTCTCCTTCAATTTAAGGCAACAATGTCAATCTAATGAAACCGCATATCGAAGGAGGCAGCGCCTGCTGATTATGAAGTTAGCAAAAAAGTTGCTACTGAGTGTTATTTTACATTCAGACATAAACCAAATCATTTTTTGTAAATTAGGCCATAGACAAACCACTTTCGTGATGTAAAAATGGACCTACAATAAATCTGTTATTAGGAGCCTCTATGACACAAAATGCACCGATATGATAAATGCTGTTATTGATGAATCAAGTTCTAGCATGGTCAAACAGATAACACATATATCTACGATCTAAAATTGAAAAACTTCTTGCAAGAAATGAAATTGTAGATATCTACCAAACAATGCTATCTATAGACAAGCTTCTATTATGTTGGTGAGATCTACCTCTATAAAAATGGAAGGAAAACTTTTGGCTGATAAAATCAAAGCACACACCTAACAGTTAGTTAAACTCAAAAGGAAAGTGTCCTGCATACGAGTCCTATTTCACTAGACGCCACATTTAATCAGGAGCGTCGAGAGGGGGGTAGGGGGGTAAAAAGTCCGGGGCCCGGGCCCCGAAGGGGCCCATAAAGATCTCATACCATAAAATGTATTATTGCTACAAAATCTCGTTACAGCGCATTTTTATGAACATTTATCTGCCTTAAAATTGCCGTGACCATGCCCTCGTTTGAAACTTAGTCATTTCGAAAAAGTGAGAGTCAAATACTCTGAATCAGATAACGAAGTTTAACCTTGAAATGTTTGCACTGCTCTCAGAATATTTTGTACCTTGCCTGTGATGGCTGCATCTGTAGAGCATTCTTTCAGCAAGCTCAAGTTTATCAAAAACTTTATTGTGAAGTACAATGACTCAAGACAGGCTAACAGATCTTGCAGTGTTGAGTATGGAGTGTGAAATGGCAAGAACAGTTGACTTTAAGTAAAGGACATTATAGATGACTTAGCACCCCTTAAAGTATTTTTTGAGTGTTGCAAACTGTCCTATTGATATTCTTATTTTACTAACACAAAATTATGTCCTTGATTCATCAATACCATTTTTTGCAGAACCTTGACATAGAATGTTTAAGCAATGATTTAACTATTATTCCTAATAAGGGCGTTTCCTTCATTTTCCGAGAGTCTGAAGGGCGTGGTCAAGGAAAACTTCCTTGGGTGTATCGCCCCCAAACCCCCCTTAGGGCCCTATCTCATAAATCACTCCAGGGCCCGAGCTGGCTCTCGACGGCCCTGGATTTAATAATTACGTACAGAGTCCAAAATATGCTCATTATATTGACAGAATATCTGTTCAGATTATCTTCGCAGATTTTTCGCAAATTTTCGGAAAAATTCTATTTAATTATTTGCTCTTCCGATTTTCTCCACAATTGTTGCAAATAGTAAGAGACATGTCATCGATTCAAAATACATACTTTGTAGGATTTCCAGTTTCTATTTTTAGCATAGTTAGCTTTAAATTTGTGTTTCATGCGCTGATTTTCTTTGCAGTTTTTGTCCCTTTTTCTAGTAAATATGGACTCAAAATGACTCAAATAATCAAAATGAAGCAAACTAGATTCCATTCGTTTATATTTTACACTTCTTAATGAGAACAATGACGTCATATTTAATAAATTTTGCAGATGTTAACAAATCTAAAACAATTATATATCAAATGAAAGTACTCATCAAAAGCAATCGAATGGTGCATGCTTGAGATAATTCGGACAAGCGAGACAAAAACTATTGTCGTTCTAAGGTTTTTGTTGTTGACCACTCTCCAAATATGGTGTCACTGTGGTCACATGATCAAAGTCAGAACAATGAAATGTAAGATTTTAATTGCCTACTTAATTTTAATATAAGTCACAAAGGCTGGTTGTCATATCTTTTGTGGTTTTTGTGCAGTGCAGCAAAGTTTGGTAGGGGGAGCGAAAGAGGCCCCCCCAGCATAAATAGGTTTAAGATGTTGAGAATATTAGCCAAACAGCACCAGAAATTCTGTTAGAAAACCAGAAATTGTATGCTGACCAGCTATGTCCCAGCAACTTAGCTTTTTCTCGGTTTTCTTCCATAAACCTCGGCAAAAACCTGGCTGGGTAATTTTTTTCCCAGGACAAAGGTTGGGTCAAGAATTTTACAGTACTTCACCGCCCCTAGCTGAACACAGAAGACGAAACTATCAAGTATTTGTATTTGGCTGGCAGTTGGCAGTACTGTACTTTCCATTTTGGTCATTAACACAAGTCACCATTTCATTTCCTTTCATCTCAGCACTGATTAATTGTCTAATGTCGAAGATTATTGTTGGCAGATTTGCATAGTATCGACAAATCGACATCATCAAGGATTATTCGTGGCATGCAGTCTTTGATAAACATATTTTCATGCTGCAATAAGGGATGCTTATGCTTGGTTCTTTCTAAAGGACATTGGCAGGCAGATTCACAGAGAACGCAAAAGTCCCAACTGCACAATGATTGATCAGGACAGACCTTATGTTCTGCGAATGAGAAGCTTTTACGGGTCAAATGCACTTTGGTATACACAGCTTCGAAGGAAAAACAGAGGTTGAATTGAATTAGTTTGCAAGAACTGATTGCTGATTCGCTTTCTAAACCCTTTTCTGAAACTAACCCTACCCTTACCATATGACATACAACAACACAATATTCGAAAGCCTTCATCTAAAATGCACTCTAGACTTCATAGTTATTTTTAACACTCTAAAACCATAATTAAAAACTTACATGTTGCTTGTTTGTTCCCAAAATTCCATTGTCCTCTCGCTTTAGTGAGAATAAACTTCGAGCGTTGCATTTTTCTACTGCTCGTTAGTTCGAGATTCGACAAATTTACAGCATCGAATGCCATCTTTCTATCGCGTAGATCGTTCGAATTTCCAACTTCCTTCTTGCTAATCGGTCGTCGAGAGAAATTTGACAGCGGGAGTTATTTGCTATTTGAAATTTGGGAGACCAAATATGTTCTAAAAACATATCAAATTGGAATATCTTAGTGATCATTAATCACCAGAGATGCGTTTAGAGATTCGTTATCCCTAGTATATTGTCAGGCAGAGCATCAGCAGCAGCTTATGATCATGTAGTGAGTGGTGAATTTGTTTTCGGCATGTGTTGTTCTCTTTTACATCAGATTTTTATTTGTACATTTGTCATTTCCTTCAACCTTTCACATTATGGGTATGGTGTTCTATTCAGTTTCATTTTTCATTTTTCTCTCCAAAAGACATTGGGAAAGGTAGAACCTCATTAGCATTTTCCAAAACGGGGAACTTGAAAACTACTCATCATATCAGCATAATTTTGGCTATTGCTAAAAGCAGGAACGGGGAATATCGCGGGGAATATAAAAGAATATCAGGTATATCGGGGAATATCGTGGAATCTCCTTACTTTTCTCAAATTCAAGCATTCCAAAGCAATTCTTACGACAACCATATCTCAAGGCATTTCTCAAAATTAATAAAGCAGGCAGGGGAAACATTTTTTCCAGTTGTCAATGACCTCAAACTTCATAATTTAAGTGATTTTAGAGTTTGGTTCTAATAAAAAGTATGCAGCTATTTTGCAGAAAACTGTGGGCAGTTATTTTGGCATCATATCATTATATCCTTGTATGCTCAGGCCAGAGCAATTACATCAACATTTACAAACTTTGGCTGCGTGCAGGGTTATATGTCAAGGGCCATATGCCAAGGATAAAATATAATATTTTGCAACACGAAGATTTGCACAGGATTACTTCTTTCTACTCTGGAATGCGAATGAGTTACTATTAAAAGAATACACATGATATAAGTCTACACGTTTTGTAAATGCCAAGATAGAAGCTCAGTTAGTTAGATTCTGTGCGGTTTCTGGTTTAATCGTGATGGGTTAGCTGCTACCTGCGAAGATTTTCCGCTTACCAAGCCTTCCGAACAGCATGAAATCGGCAGCAAGGAAAACTTTTTTCCGATAATTTGAATCGATTTAAATACTCAGAAGTTGGAGATGTATCAGTTATCGGTAAATCTTACCATGTTTGATACGGGGGGCACTTGACCAAATTTTTGTTGGGGACGTGCCACTCAAGCTTCAAAAACCCCGTTCCTTATACCAATGTTTTGAAAAAGATACCCGACCTTGTACCAATTTCTCGACAATGTATACCCGACTTTATAGAATTTTTTTCAAAAAATGGCCTATTTATTTGTTCTTTATACGAAAATTGTGATAATCACAATTTTGATAGTTCACAAAAACTTTTATTCCCAGAGAGTTGTAAATAAATGGAATGACCTTCCAGCTACCATCGTCAAATTATCTTCAGTCCTGGAGTTTGAGAAAGCATACGATAGACACATGAGCGACAATAAATTTGTAGTTATTTAGCGAAACTTGAAATAGGGCTACATAGGCTTTTTAGCCTTTCATACCCTTACATTTATATATTATTATATCGCTACCGTTCCTTATACCAAAATCGTGAAAAGGATACCCTTCCCGATGGCACGTCTCCAGTACCTCTGTTTATACATTACGCAAGTAATACCGAGCAATAAGATACTAAAAAGCGGAAGTATGCTTCAGGCGTAATAAGACAGCTTTAGACGAAATATATAAGTTTCTTAAGTAAAACTTTTCCTTTTCCGACATTTATAATTTTGGTGATCTGAGAGTTGCGTTTCTTATGAAGAGTTTCTTATAAAAATACTTACATCTCCGAAAGCACATACGGTATGAACAAGCGCTCTTCGCAATACTGATCTCATCTTGTACAAATACATATGGTCCTGGGTCCTGGGTCCTCTCTGATGTTCCTGGGTCCTCGGTCCTCCCTCGTGGTCCTGGGTCNCTGGGTCCTCTCTCGTGGTCCTGGGTCCTGGGTCCTCTCTCATGGTCATGGGTCCTTGTTTTCCGGTATGCCCTATTAATTGTAGTGTTTTGTGTGAAATATTCTATTGACATTTTATATTTTATTCTTAAAAAAAAATTAAAAAAATTAAAAAAATTAATTTGATTTGGCCTAATAGCAAATAACATCATTCAAAACATATGACTGCCTTTTCTTGCCTTGGCCATATAAAAAATCAACATTTACCATGAGATAGAAACATTTTCCAAAGCCAAAATTAACAACTTTGCAAATTTATAAGAAACTGTTTATGAGAAACTCAACTCTCAGATCGCTAAAAAATAAAGAAACTTACTGGGGAAAAAAATTTTAAACAACAATTTATGTTAGTGAAGGAAATCCTTAGCATATTTTACTTTATTATTTTTCTATAGGCTTAAAAAACTTTGTTTTGAAATGTTCTTGAGTAAAGACAAAGATTGTCATGGAACTGGTACTCAAAATCTGATAATTTTAAGAAACTTTCAGTACTTTTATTTATTTATTTATTTTAAATGCAAATGCATATGAGGTATGGCAGCAATACAAATAACGCAACACGAACAATAATTATTACTAAAACTAACAGTAACTAAATGACAAGAATCAAAGAAAACAAACAGATTCAAATTCTTAGTACAGTACTGATTCAAATTCTTAGTTTCTCGTCAAAAAATATATCTATTGTGACTTGAGCAAAGTAACAGGTTCTCAGAAATATTTTGCAAATTTTCCAGGGAGAACTGGAGGCCTCTAGAGGAATAAATTTTGAATGCTCCCTTTTACCTGAGGCCCTGAGTTGAAAATACATTAAGATGTAAATTAATTATCTAAGAGTTGATCAATTTGGTTTGTATTGTTGCATTTGATGCTTTAAAAGGCTATGCTACCTGGCAATCATGTGTTCTTTGTTTCATTCTGTCCATGTAATACAGTACATGTTGTTTTGTAATATCACATAGTCGTAGGCCTGTATGTACTGTACTAGGCCTATCGTTATATGCTTTCACAATAAACATGGCTAAATGGGCCTAAGTAATGGCCTGAAAAGCCAAATTTAAAATTGCAAAAAAACGTATTTTGCAAATTTTCCCAAATAATCGAGGTGCAGAACACCAATCATAGATACATTCACTTTGTGGAAATTTAAAAGTCTGCTTTGGGGGCAGGGTAGGAATTTTTTTCTATAATAACGGAGAGGCAGATAGGTTCCGGAAAGGGTGGCAAGGCATTAAAATATAAGACAACAAACTTTTGCATGGGATGTCCGAAGGAGATGACAGGAGCAATGACCACATGGAAATCGACATCTGACATGTTTTTAACTCTCTCTGAACGTCTGCAATTGACTTCAAATTACAACAGATCATAATTATGCCGATTTGACGTCAAAGTGTTCGTTTTGTGGAAATTTCTTCCGGTCATTACTTGCACAAATTAAGACGATTTATCGCAAACTTTGCAAATTTTCCTGGGGAACTCTCCTGGCACGCCATGTTCTTTGCATTTTGCATTTTGGGGGCAGGGGCCGGTTTTTCTGCAAAAGAGTTTTTTCGAAAACTATTTTTTGTGCAAAATTCCCGTTATTTTCTTGGCTCTGCTTTGCCTTCAAAATTCACCTTTTTCAGAAAATCTCGGCGCTCCGACACTGCTTTGCCGTTGTTGATGGCCTGTCATGTCGCTTCAAATGTTTTCACCACGTTCAAAGGACGGCGCCCAAGAGATCGGGGCATTATCTGCGCAGCCGTAGTTTGCAGGCGCAGACGCCATTTTGCGCGAAGGCGGGAAGGGAGAACGTTTCCGGCCAGCCTCGTTTTGCATTTTTTCAGCGTGTTTTCACAAAATTCACACAGACCATTATGTAGTTCAAGACCTTGTGACTTTCTTGAATAGATAGCAATGGCAGAAAGAGCCCGACGAGGAAGGCACAGTTTTTTCACAAAGGTGGTCTATTTTGCCAATAAACTCGAATAGATCGTTTTCACTTTTATTTAATAATATTCCTCGTGAAATTCTATTACGAATAATATATAATTTTGCACAAACAATGTTCTTGTATGCGTGTTGCACAATATTACATTAAAACAAACAAATACAGTATAAATAATTGTACTTTGAATTCTACTAATCTTACTTCACTTGATAATGAATATATAATTTTGTTGGTTAAATATTATCGAATGGCCAAGGACAACAGGGCTTCAAACTGACTGAGGGGTACAGTAACCTTATTGAGCAGAGGAAATGCTCCCATTTAAAGGAAAAGGATGATTCCGTCCCTTTGCAGAAAAGCTTGTTCTTTCAAGTTTGGAAACAAATAAGCTATCACAAATATCAATTTCAAACACTGCTTAGATGACATTTTGTACCAGGAAATCTCACCACAAAGGACCAGGTCAATGACTTTGCTAGTTGAATTCATACAGACGACATGTCACGTGACCTGATCAATTCGCGCTCGAAAATCAGACTTGGGGTAAATGAAGCCATTACAAAGTATAGCGTCACACTGGGATTTTGAGAGTGTCTCGTTTATTTATCGCAATAAATCAATTCAAAAGGATTGGAGGCTGTTCAAATTAGTCAAAAACTTTAACAGATACATAGGCGAATGTCTAAAAGGAAGGTTGACTTTGAAGAAACGAGGAGCAACTCAAAGCCGACAGATATTGTGCTGCTAACTACGAAATTATTGACGCAAAGGCAAGTTTCCCACAGCTTTCTTGGCCAAAATTTTTCTTTTGCTTTTAACAACAGCATGTTCGTGTGTCTATTTCATAGGTTTAGGCTTGACTGACAATTGCTACCTATCCTTTCCCTACTCACTATCGCAAGGTAGAATAGAGGAGTAATTTTATGCAACTTTTTGCAAATTTCCTATAGATTCCTATAGAAATTTTCTGAAAATTTACCCCAAAACAAGATGGCGTCGTGTTTTCAATGCTGCTGTGACGTCATGCCGTCTGTATCAATAGTTCAATCTGAAAGGAAAGTGTCGTGATATTTGTTAGTCTTAGTGCAGATTCGAAACTCATTAAAAAAAACAGAACACGGCAAGCTTTTGAATACTGTAAAATGATATTGATTTCTGCTGGGTCACCCATAAACACTGTTGTCATTTTATTTGGCACTTTCGAAAACGAAGATGCTGACTTTTATCATTGAGACACATTTCAACATTGTATATTTGCGTACTAAAGCCGTGTTGCCACTTGGAGATTAATGTAATCAATGCTGTAGCGATGAGAATATAATTTTTAAATTGTACCACTTTCTGTATATTCTGAATTGTAGCTTGATAATACTTTATATCGTATGACATAATAAGTATGCACTTTTTTCATATTTGAGTTCATCGTTTACCTTCTTAGGGCCTTTTTATATGGGGAAATTACCCCACTTTCCAGGCTGTGGGCTGAGAGGTGAGATCCCACCCTCCTATACGATTCATTGTAATTTTGATCTTGCGTTTATAAGGGAAACTAGCCATGCCAGTTCGGTGGGATCCCCCTCTACGAGAGGTGGGGTCTCACTGAAGAAGAATGA
>REGM01000065.1:1040353-1096490 GCA_004194415.1 Aurelia aurita
GTATAACCTTTCCATAAAAAAAAATTCTACTAGTATCCATGATCAATTGTCCCAAGAGAACTCTAATGCATTGCGATGTGTCCTGAGTCCTACGAAAATACGGCGCGCGTCTTTTCTTTTACCACAGAATCAAACTCTCCATCTTGCAAATTCATTTTTTGTTGATGACACCTTGTCCCATAATTTTCCCTTCTATATAATACCTTGTCCCATAATTTTATCAAAAGAGGACACCCTGTTGAGCGTCAATACCGTCAGGTCAAGTATTGGAGTGCCTCCCCTTGGGGTTTTTTAAAGGGTTCTTCTGCCCGATTAATGCCGGGTAAATTCCTAAATCTAATTGAACATGAATCGACTATGAAACAAGACATTTTTCAATATTATTGCTTTGATCTCTAGGGAGCAGTATTGGCAGTAGTTTTCAAACGCCATGCGCTTTTCTTAATTCACATAGTTTTAATATATTTATCCTCTCGAAGTCTTGCTCTATATTATAACATTTCTTGTGATGAAGTGAGTCACACATGTAAACTTGGACATTGATGAAAATGTATTGATACGATACCATTTTACTGCTTGTGTGATGTTGGATCAAATCTTGGAATGATTTCTGTGTTAATAGTCCACAACACGGACAGAAATGCAATGACAAGTATGACATACAATATCGACAAAACTTTAAGTGTATCCAATGTCATCTCAGATTTCGATGGTGTCCTTTTTACCTGAATAGCTGTAAGAATAAATGTTTGAAAAGAATGATTTCGAAATTTCAATTTTTTCAGTTGCAAAGTTTAAACTTCCACTTACAGTTATCAAAAATATACCAGGTGACTCAAAAAATGCCCCCAACCTTATTACAGCAAAAGTAGGTCTGCTATAATCATAAAAATCTATTTTCCAAACAGCTAAAGATTTAAATTTGCTTGGTAATTTTGAAAATAGTAGTCCCTTGGTAATTTGAAAGGTTAAAAAATCAGTTTTACAGAACAGCCAGAGAATTGCCTAAAATGCACGATCAAATCTTCGAGATCTTTTGAAATCCATTTAATTTCCTTCTGAGAATTAGCATAACTAACAAAATGATCAGCAGAAACTGAGAGGAAAACTGAAATTAATATCTTATTTGTTGCTCTGAAAAAAGGAGTACAAAATATAATAAAACTGACAAGTTGCGTTTCCTTTATTACGAGATGCTTTTGATCGTGCGTCATAGGCCATTTTTTTGATGTTCTGCAGAACTAATTTTTTTTTAATCTTTTGAATTTACCACAGAACTACTATTTTAAAACTTGCCAAAAAAATCTAAGAAACGCTTCAATCTTGTAGCTATTAGAAAAATCAATGTTGATATTTAGAATAGAGTTTTTGATCAAACACTGTCTAATCATGATGTCAATAGTAAGATGAAATCCGCAGGGGGGGCAATCAGGAAGTTTTTATACAAAGGGATGGGGGGCTCAGGCCAAGAAAGCTTTAAAAGACAGGCAAATATCAAAATCTGTCAATTCCTGACCCAAACGTATCAAGCATTCCCACAATATACATGTACAGGCACAGGTTTAAATTATGCTTCATATGCCCTGGGTACCAGAACCTAATTCATAGCCTAAATGCAGAGCCAGGGTATGCTTAATAGTGTACACCAGGGTATGCTTAATAGTGTCGTCGATTTCTCAAGTCAGTACAAAAAGCATTGCAATTCAGTTTATGGTCTATGAAATAATGCTTTAAAAAGATTTAAATCAAATATCCAAAATGCTTTTGATTACTGATTTACAATCTACCTCTAAAGTATCTTTTTAAAAAAATATACCCTAAAACAATCGGAGCTACCTCCTCATATGAAAACTGTCGAGGGAACCTCCACCTCCCCCTCCCCCTCCCGTTTTTTTTGTAAAAATTACAAAATTACTGTTATGGTCAGGTTATCCTGCTGTTTGGAGAACTGCTAAAACAATTACAAATTATGGCCATAATACTGCTAAACTATTGCCTGACCGTTTCGTACAGGTAACGGAGCAATGCTGCTTTGTAAATGTAAATTTACATAATTCTATAAACGAATTATTTGGCAATGAAGCCTCTCAATCCATAAATAAATGAACATCTTTTACTTACCTTGTGTTTTGTTAATCAAAAAACTTGATATATTGACAGTCTTTACGAAATTTGATGCAACACAAGAAAAATTTCCATAGTTTTCTCCAATTTTGCCACTCATCAAATGATAAACTAAAACTAGTCCTTGGTTCATAACTTCATTTTTGTATACAATGCTAACTTTTGGTAATGGTAGTCCCACAGCTGTGCATGTGATATTAGCAAGGAACAGATAAGACGAATACATTATATCCACCACTGTCCAGATCTCAGGGCCATCTAAAAAGAGAAAACTTCGTAAAATATTTAATTTTAAACTTGATGTAGAGAGATCTGGACGAAAAAAATACTAAAATATATTTGAACACATTGAGGTCTTTCAGACTCGTGTCCTCGTCAGAGTGTGATTTCGATTTCGATTGGGACAATTTCATCTGACTGCAAAGCTTCAAGAAAAATTTGGATTTCCGTTGAATCTCTATTTTAACTAATGTTTCAATAGAAAATATTCCATGTGGGTTAATTATAGATAATTGGCACGGTTAAAAGGTGTGTTCACGAACAAGGGCGTAGACACGAGGCATAGGATCCAAATCTTTAAAAAGATCGGTGTAGAATTGTATGACATATTTCTTGTAATTGAATGGCTTGAAAGGAACTTGAGCTACTTTGTTATAGTTCGAACGTTGCACTTTTCAGAAATCTTCCATATTTTCAGAATTACAGCGTTTTTGTTCATTATTAAGAATTGAAGAAAAAATTTGAAAAAAACTTAAAAACATCGTAATTTCTAAACTTTTTGAGGAAACATGGAATAATTTTCAAGAAAACCATAGTTTATGAAATTCAACAATATGGTATCAAGCACAGGTCTTTCATTCTTCTTGTTTACGGTTTAGAAATTTGATGAAGTCACATTTTCAAAAGAGTTGCAATATAAAATACGCTGTATTTTTGAAAAATATTCAAGGAAAGGACCAAGCCAAGGGTAGAATTGTAGCAACGTAGCTAAAGTTTATTTCAAGTCATTCAGTTCAAAGAAATAGTTCATAGAATTTTATACCGACCTTCTTAAAGTTTGTAAAGATTTGGAACCTTGTGTATTGAAATTATTGAAATTGGAGTGGGTGGGGTATTCTTTGTTCTATTTATAGACGGACGTATTTAGCTCTGCCTGTTGCCTTTAAGAAATGGCTGATTATCAACAATGAAACTCAGAAGCATGTCAAATTTATACATTTTTATATTCATATACAATAAGATACAATTTACTTACAATTTACAGTCAAAATAACACTTTTCGTAGTTGGTTGTCCTATCTCATTGTCCTATCTCATTGTCCTATGTCCTATTTCGTAGTTGGTTGTCCTATATCTGCTTGATCCAAAGCAGGTGTAATTCCCTGATTGATTTCTAGACACGCTGTTTAGAAATATTTTTCCCTCTGNTTTATACCGACCTTCTTAAAGTTTGTAAAGATTTGGAACCTTGTGTATTGAAATTATTGAAATTGGAGTGGGTGGGGTATTCTTTGTTCTATTTATAGACGGACGTATTTAGCTCTGCCTGTTGCCTTTAAGAAATGGCTGATTATCAACAATGAAACTCAGAAGCATGTCAAATTTATACATTTTTATATTCATATACAATAAGATACAATTTACTTACAATTTACAGTCAAAATAACACTTTTCGTAGTTGGTTGTCCTATCTCATTTGATCCAAAGCAGGTGTAATTCCCTGATTGATTTCTAGACACACTGTTTAGAAATATTTTTCCCTCTGTATTGCTAATGGTTTTGTAAAATTTGTCTTCCCAATCCAATATTATCTTCTCTTTCCCTTCGCCCAAATTTTGACAAAAAAGTGTAACGTTGTCACCTTCTTTTACTGTGGAAGGCTTTTGTGATATCCTGATTCTTGGTTGTTCTAAAAGAAAATTTGGCACATACAATAAAATGATGTAACTTTGCTTGCATTTAAGAAAAGTGAATTACAGGACCTAATTTTCTATGTAAAAACCTACCAGCATAGCATCAAGCTACGAGATGTTGCGTTTGTTATTTCCCTTGAATAAAGAAATTCTTAAACCTATCAAGTCTAGGGGAGGGCTAAATCAGCCCCTCTAGCAGCTTTTCTGCTGTTTATCCGTACTAACTGCACTTACCACTCTGTAACTTACTGACTTTACTTTTTGTCCTTCTTACACCCAAAAATTTATTTTTTAGAAAATTAAATTCATTCCCTGGGATAAACACAATTAATTTTCAAAAGAAGTCAACCACAAATTTTGAATAAACCTTAATAAAATCCACAGGGAACTTTGGAAAATGATGCAAAGCTGGGAGTATAACCTATCTTTGATGCTCTATCGAGCTGACTACTTATTTAGAAATTTAGAAATTTATTGTGATGACGGCATCATTTTTTGATAAATTTTCTTTTGCAAAGCAAATCCAATTTTACCGCAGAGTACATACAAATTGGACTGGTATCCTTACTCCTTTCGTTTTCTGGTAATCAGCGATTGAAAATTGTTAGTACTGAACCCTTATGATTTTGAAAATGTAGCATTGCAACGGTACGAGCAGGTCACGTGAAATATCTAAAAATTTATTCATTTTTGGGCTGATCTCATGATTTACTATACACATGCCAAGTTTCATGGCTCTATGTTATACAGAACAGAAATAAAATAAAATAGAGAAGGGGGGGGACGAATCAGCCTCCCCTTAGTCTTCCTTAGAGCATCAAATACCCTAGGATTGATAGGGTTCAAGCTTACCCAAACGGGATCAAAATTTCCCCATAGCTACATAACGTATTTCAAAATGAAATGCAACTTTCATTTTTTTTCCTTCTATCTTTACCTACCATCCTAATGTAGTTTTAGGAAACCCAGAAGTTAAGCTTATCGAAGCAGTGTCCTGGTCCTTCCTCTCAATGTGACCACACCTCGTGATATATTTAGCCTGGAATCACAGAGAGTTGGCGACTCTCTTCACTCTACGTAGCAGGTTTGACAAGGCGGGAACTCGAGCTACCAACCCTCAAATTGGTTGTCAAGCTTGCTACCATTTCATGACCAGAACAACTAGGCATATTGGTCTGCTTTGTTTTGGTCTTACTTTCTTTTTGAAAGGCAAACTGCCCTCAAAAAACTTTTAAAACAATGGCGAAAGTTCTAGGCGAGGTAATTCTAGTTAAAGACTAAAACGGAACTCATTGTGAGCGATTTGAAAATTAATTTCAGATTCTTATGAGGCTTGCAATACATCCGAAACCAGTGGCGTCGGGAGTGGACTGGGGTGGATATGTCCACCCCAGTTTCTCAGAGTGGTATTTATTTATCAGCATAAATAGTGTCCAAATGGTTGGGTATACATTACAGAACCAAATTCTTTACTTTGTCTACCCCACTATGACAGGGCTGGCGACGCCCCTGTCCGAAATGCTTCGAAAATATACGCATAGTCAGATAAATTTCATTTATCTAAAATGGTCACTTTTCATCACTCATCTATCATGTCAGTAAATGACATACAGTAAATCCCCGCGTATAAGAACCTACTTTTTTCAGGGCCAGGCTGAATTAGGTTCTTATTTGAAAGGTACTTAGATTAACTTCAGAGTATAAAGGTTCTTATTTAAAGGGTCCCTTATGAACAATTTTAGGAATCATCAACAAGAGATTTTCAACCATATTATTTGCATGTGGCAAAGTTATTAATGACCTTATAACCAATTCTAGGCTTAGAATCTTGACAGAAATGTTTGCCATTATTAAAAAGGAGGGGTGGAGGTTAATACTTTAACAGCTAACAGGGACAAACGTCAATTTAACAACGACCATAAAAAAATCAATTCTATTACCCTTGTAATAAGAACATACTTTTTTTATCAAACTGAAACAGGTTCTTAATTACAAGGTGCATAATTTAGGAAAAGCAGCCTGCAGGTTCTTATTTTTGTAGGTTCTTATAGGCGGGGATTTACTGTATGTTGCATTCCTTGTTAAGCCTGATGGATATCTGGTCGTAGCAGTCACTGGGGTTTCTAGAGTCGTTGGGAACAAACTGCTCAAGAGATCCAAAAGATTAAATATGCACTTCAAAAAGCTCCATCGTTGGGGTCATCAGGGTGGTTGAAGGGCTTAGTTTCACCGTTCACATCGAGTTTTTTGGATCATTTTGGTATTTTTGGGGCATTATGGTGTCTTTGGTCCGACGACTCCAATTACTTTAATGACGTATTGATAACCCCGCTTTAAAGCTTTTCTCCGTACCTAAACTCTAGCATTGACTTATTAATCCTACCCCACCTGGAGGGGGGGGGGTGGATTAAAACCATCTACCAAATTTTCGTTTGCTACTTCTAAAATATGCAATGAAGCATTCCAAGATTAGGCAAGTTTAACGTTATAACTATACTGTATCGAATTATGAAAACTTAAAGATTCTAAATATAGCAACGTAACCATGGCAACCAATTGTTTACTGAGCGGTCGACAAAAATTAAACAACTATTTCGAAATTGTTGCAAATATTAATCTCAAATATGGTGCATATTATGCTTATACATGTATTTAATTATATCCAACTGAATTTTAAACAAAAGAATATAATCCCTTATTTTGTTGTTATGATCATGATACCCATTATCATGATACCCATCATCATAATAATAATATCTTAATAAGTTTTTAGTGTCATAGCAACAAGAACAATCGCCTTAATTTGATTTTATCGCATGATTTTGATTGTTTGCATCGAAGTCCATCTAATTACCAAGCTAAAAGATGACAGCTACTGTAACAGGGGAGAAAAAAGAGGGGGGGCAGTGAAATCAATTTCCAGGCATTGAACGGCTCAAAAGTCAAAGGTGAGATAGGGTTAACCCTATCCAGACTAGGGGTGGCACTAAGTGCCCCCCTAGTGGATTTTTCCACGCAGCTCCTTGAGTTCTTCTACGATAACTAAGTTTTTTTGTGACTTTTAGTTTCTATTTAGGAGACATTCCTTCATGTCAATTTCAACAATTTTGACACTGGTTCAGGGGGTCAACACATAATTTTAAATTGGGTGCTCGGCAAAATAAATACCTTTTCAGCCATAACTTTTGAACCACTCGTTCTATAATAGTCAAACCAACATCGCTGATCTCCTCTTGAGAAGGACTTTCATTTGATATATAGTTTATTGATAGTTGATGACGTCAACAATAATTCGTTGTTGCGCATGCATACTTGCAAAAAACCATGTTAAGCTTCATCTTTAGAAAAAATAACAATATCATACGATGCAGCAGGTCTTTTTATGTACATCTAGCTTTTTTTGCGATTTTTTAGACCAATTTGTAACGGAAAGTAGGCACAACGTTTTTTTTTGAGGAACAAAGTAAATAAATGCAGACATCAGCAAAAATGTTAATGATACGAAGCACAAATTTAAAAATAAGAATATTAAGGATATAATCTTTGTATCCTTTAAATCTTATATCAATATATCCAATAGATTTGGAGATACAACATGTCAAAGTCCAGGTGGTTTTACACCTAATTTAGCAACATTTGTTGACGTCAGCACTTAACCACGTGACATAAACAATAAAATGACGTCATCTTGTTTGCAATATCTTGCTTGCTACTTGTGCCAAGTTTCAAGTCTCTAGCACTTATAGTTTCGAGAATAAAGAGAGGGGGCACAATATGTCCCCCCTAGTCTCCCCAGAGTGTCAAAAAGCCTAGTCTGGATAGGGGGTACCCTGGTATGATTAGGATAGGGGTGCTCAGGCTGCGGTGCAAAATATCAACCCAAAAATAACTTCTTGCATAAAAATAGACAAAGCAAAAATAATTTGTCATCCGCTACATAAAAAATACTATGCAGTCTGCATCTTGAATCCATGTAAAAGTGCCAATACTGATAAATTTCACGTAACGTGTTTCAATATTTAAGAAATTGATTTTGATAACGTTGGAAGATTTAAATCTAGTTTTGAAATCATGTTTTCCCTATATTTTCTAGATTTTTCTCGTGTTTAGCCCTATCAAGCTGTATTTGATAATCTAGGAAGACTAGGGGGGCCATTTGGCCCCCCTATTTTAGTTATATTCTGTACAATATAGAGCGATGGAACTTGGCATGTGTACATCACGAGATAAACCCAAAAACGTGACCTGCTCATGACATGTCAAAAACATGTCACGTGACCTGCTCATGACGTCACAATGCTACATTTTCAAAATCATACGGGTTCAGTACTAAAACATTTCAATCACTGATTACCAGAAAACGAAATGCAGTAAGGATATCAGCCCACTTGTATGTATTCTTTTGTCAAATTGCATTTGCTTTGTAAACAAAATTTATTACAAAATGATGACATCATCATACAAAAATTCAAAGAATTTGCGCATGCGCATTGTATAAATACGGCGATTTGCTCAACCAAATTTCAAAATAAGTAGACAGTTCGATAGATTATCCAACATAGGTTATATTTCTAGCTTCGCATTGATTTCCCAAGTTCCCTGTAGTTTTTATAAGGGTTTATTCAAAATTTGCTCTCGACTTCTTTTAAAAATGAATTGTGTCTACCCCCTGGAATGAATTTCATTTTTATAAAAATTAATTTTTGAGTGTAAGAAAGATAAAAAGTAGAAGTTCAAAAGTTACAGAGTGCTGAGTGCAGTTAGTACGAATATACACCAGAAAAGCTGCTAGGGGGCTGATTCCCCTCCCCCCATAGGCTTGATAGGGTTAAGACAACAAAAATAACAATCCAGAATTTCATGAACCCAAAAAAGATCATTGCCCAAATTTTAGAAGCAAAAAGTAGCCTAAGCACCTCTATCATAAATTTACCAGAGTGCACCCCAGGGATTAAGTATAACGTTTCAAATTCTCACCTACTATTTCCAGTATTCTGACCGCTATTGATGATGTTCGGTTTGTATTCACTTCTACACCAAAATAGGAATCGTTGTCATCCATTGTAACATTCTCCAAGCGGAAAAATGCGAGATTGTCACCCTCGTCAACATTGAAGAGAATTCTGTTTTTGTACCTTTGAGGAACATTTTGGCTTAGAATGGGCTTCCGTTTTACTTCTTTTCTTGCTAGCTCTTGCAATGGCGTCGTCTTGTTGAATAGCAATAGTTTGATCAAGCGATAAGGATCACTTATTGATAATGACCAATCCAGAATTGCTGTTTCACCAATTTGCTCCTTGGTTGGTGGCCGAAGGATTATGACTAAAAATGGAAAATAAGAAAGATCTGTTGTTGGGAGAAAGTGTACAGTACAGATTGAACAAAATCTGTAAAGTCTTTTTCAAAGTCTTGAATATTTTTCATTCCTTTGATTTTCGTTTGGTACCATCTTGCTGGTACGGTATAGTTTCTGCACAATGATTACAATTTCATAAAGCCTATTTCACATTGAGGGGGCGTTTTTCGCCCCCCCCCCAAACCAAACTTTACAACATTGCGCCCAAACTACATAAGGTATGACAACCAAACCTTAGTGACTTTTAATGAAATTTAGTTAACAATTATAATGTCAATACTTCATTGTTCTAGATTTGATCATGTGACCACACTAGCACCATATTTGGAGAGTGGTTGACAAAAAAGAGCTTAACACTATTTTGACCTGGGGGGCGTTTTTCGCCCCCTCTCCCTACCAAACATTCTCAAGTATCTCCGCCGCTAGTTTAGATATGAAGCTGCAGCACTTTGACTTTTGCTAAAGTTTAATTGGCTACCAAATTTTATAATTTTCAATGTCCATTGTTGCGCAATGAGACCTTCAGATGCCCTTATTTGGAGACAGTTCGCAAAGAAAATCTTAAAAAGCTCGTTAATTTCTCACAACTAACGCTAATCATAAAGGTATATGCACCATTCGATTGGTCTTGAAGAGTACTTTCATTTGATATATAGTTTGTTTATATTTGCTGACATCAGTAAATGTTAATGTTCTTGACGTCATTTGTCTTTATGACGTCATAGTTTGAATAAATTAATGTGATGTATCCCAAAACATGCAGAAAACAGTATTAGGGTACTTTGTACTAACTGATTTTACTATTTAGAAGCCTAAACATAGACAATAAACGACAATAGATATCTCAATTAGTCTATTCACTTGCTAATTACTCTTAATTAGCAAGAGTTGCAATCTAAGTTGTGAAATGTTGGTGTAAATATCTTCCTCTACTCTTACTTGCTAGTTTTGGCAACAATTCTGCTTGTTATCTTACTTTAATCTGGGGGAATTTTGCATTTTAAGCAAGTAGCTCAATTTCTGTCATTTTCCTATTGTTTTTGGTTGCCTAGCAACGAACCACCTTACTAATTAAACTCTATTGTTATATTTGTAAGGCCTATTGTCCAAAGAACAATTGGGAAAAGTTTCATTGTTATTCTCTCTTAGTTGTGGAAAAAAAGAGGAGGGGGGGGGGGCGAAAAACGCCCGCTCCCAGTCAAAAATGCTAAAATTTCAACCCGGTCCCAATAAGGTTAAAACGTCCATAATTTTGTTGTTTCTTGTTGGATGGACTTGAAACATGCATCATTCAATTGACCATAATGAGAGCTTTCATTTGATATATAATGTTTCCATATTTGCTGACATCAGCAAATTTAAAATCTATGACATCATTTATACTTATGACGTCATTTTTCCAATAAATAAGTGTATGAATTGAAAATGTTGCATAAAATTAGCTTTATCTTGCTTGTTTGATGCATTGTGAGTCAATATAGATTGGAAATATCAATGATACTATGAAAAAATGGAAGTGACAATCTGTGGTGCGAACAAAAAGATAATTAAATGCTAATTGTTCTAAAAGTACATTCTTAAAATTGTTAAAAGTATATATTTTAGATCTACATGGTAAGTTTTATGGTTTAAGACCATTTGAATTAAAATCGGTTGTGTAGTTAATTAAATATATTTTTTCTTGTAGAGAAGCCATAAATTTGACAATTTTCCTTGGTTTTTTGGTTGCCTAGCAACGAATCACGTGACTAAGTAATTGCCATTGNCAAATAAATAAGTGTATGAATTGAAAATGTTGCATAAAATTAGCTTTATCTTGCTTGTTTGATGCATTGTGAGTCAATATAGATTGGAAATATCAATGATACTATGTAAAAATGGAAGTGACAATCTGTGGGGCGAACAAAAAGATAATTAAATGCTAATTGTTCTAAAAGTACATTCTTAAAATTGTTAAAAGTATATATTTTAGATCTACATGGTAAGTTTTATGGTTTAAGACCATTTGCATTAAAATCAGTTGCGTAGTTAATTAAATATATTTTTTCTTGTAGAGAAGCCATAAATTTGACAATTTTCCTTGGTTTTTTGGTTGCCTAGCAACGAATCACGTGACTAAGTAATTGCCATTGTTATATTTGAAAAATTTATTGTCCAACGAACAATTGAGGTAAGTCTCATTGTTATATCCTTTGTAGTTTCAGGCCCCATGCCAAAATATCAAAAAAATACCCCATGTGAAATAGGGTTAATGCTCAACATTAAAATATTCTTTCTTCGCTAATACAGTAAATCCCCGCATATAAGAACCTACTTTTTTGAAAGCCAGACTGAACTAGGTTCATATTTTAAAGGTACTTGGATTAATTTCAGCGTATAAAGGTTCTTATTCGAAGGGTCCCTTGTGCAAACCTTTTAGGAGTCATCACCAAGAGATTTTCAACCCTTTCATTTGTTTTGGCAATATTACTAAGGACCTAATAATTGATTCTAAGCTTACAAATAGCAGGGGAGGAAGTTCAGATTTTAACAGCCAACTGGGGAAAAAATGAACATAATAAGGACAATAAATATCCACTTTATTCCTTGTAATAAGAACACATTTCTTCCATCAAGCTGAAACAGGTTCTTAATTAGTAGGTGCATAATTTAGGAAAAACAGCCTGTAGGTTCTTATTTTTGTAGGTTCTTATATGCGGGGATTTACTGTAGTTGAAAAACAAATTTTTTCTCTATCTATAGCTAAAAGGCTCAAATTGCCGAATGTTACTGTTTTGATTGTTATCTTGTTTCCAAGCATCCTGCCAAAATTCACGGATAATTTGACTATAGTAAGCATTTTATATTGTCGTAAATATCGAACAGTAATGCATATTGACATGCAGCAATTATATGTTCATAAAAAATAGCAAAATTACGGCTTTTAGCCAACAATTACAATGTCCCCTTAACCCTACTTGGACCGAGTAGAAATTTTTAGCATGTCCAACGAGGGGCGTTTTTGCCCCCCGCTTCGTTTTTTTTCCGAAACTACCAGATGTCCCAAAAAAATGCATACAGATTTGGTCAACCCTAGCGATTAGAATTTATCATGAATCAATCCGAAATCGTTTTTAAAACATTACTCGGCAGTTAACTTGAGCATAGATACCTTGTTTGTTGACATTNAGCATTTTATATTGTCGTAAATATCGAACAGTAATGCATATTGACATGCAGCAATTATATGTTCATAAAAAATAGCAAAATTACGGCTTTTAGCCAACAATTACAATGTCCCCTTAACCCTACTTGGACCGAGTAGAAATTTTTAGCATGTCCAACGAGGGGCGTTTTTGCCCCCCGCTTCTCTTTTTTTCCGAAACTACGAGATGTCCCAAAAAAATGTATACAGATTTGGTCAACCCTAGCGATTAGAATTTATCATGAATCAATCCGAAATTGTTTTTAAAACATTACTCGGCAGTTAACTTGAACATAGATACCTTGTTTGTTGACATTGGTGCTTTGAGAGTAGCGTTATAAATCTTCAAAGGACACATTTGCCTCCACCTCAAAATCAGAGCTTTGGCGTTTTGGCATAAGCAAATTCTTAAAGCACATCAAATAAGTCAACAATAGAATTGGACAAATTTGAACCAGGAGGAGAAAAATTTAAAACTGAACAACAAATGTTAGTAAAAATCAAAGAGTTACAGTTACGCTAGCTGCGGATTTGGAGAATGTTTGGTTTGGAGGGAGAAAAACGCCCCAAGATCAAAATAGGGTTAAAATCTGATAAACAGCCTAGCATTTCAGCCAACATGTAACCCAACAATTATTGGCTGAGATATTGTATCTTTTGGCCAACATGGCCAACTAATCCAACGTCTCGATCTAACACTAATTGTTTAATGTCAATTTTGGATGGTTTGGTCAAACGATCCAATATCATCCAACACACATTAAAAAAAAGGAATTCCTTTATGGACCTCCAACATTTTCACCAATTTCAAACTTCAATCAATCACAAAAAATCACAAGAAATTTCAAGCACAACAAATGTTGGGCCTGACAACGAATGTTGGGCCTGGCAACTAGGCGGCAAAACAACCCAACAAGCGTGATCAAACGATGCAGCATTGACAGCCAACAATTGATTGGCGAAAATTGGCAAAAATGCCGGATCGTTTGACCAGGGCTTTAAACTCTCAAAATAAGGTTCTCTATATTTTATTGTCTACCATCAAAATGATAAGGAAAAAAAGGATATTTCTACTTCTACTTCTAATTGTAATTTATTCATTGAAAAAACGTTTTAGATGGCTTTTGACGGGTTCTAGAGCTGCCTGTTCTCAATAATTCCTTATTCTCGCTAGATTGCGATGTCGATATAAATAGCAAAAAATAGTATAGTAACGATGTAGCCGGGTCATTTAGCTAGAAAAAACCGTTGAAATCACTGACTTTGGTCGATTACTGTATTTTGTGTAACAGATTTTCTCGGTTCACTTTTTTGTGTCACCCGGTATAACTTCGATAAAGATTTCAATAATATTCATCAGTAACTGTTTCACAATGATTACAATTAGCCTGATTACAATAAGATAATAACATGTAAACAACCTAATAAATGGCAAGTGAAATCGAAGGTGGCGGACCGGAAACGCAAACGGAGACGAAAACAAAGTTCGAATCAGTGAGTCTGTTTACTAGAAAATTAAAGTATGAAACGGCAAATTGCAATATTTTTTAAAGATTTGATTGCTATGCTTTCGCACATTGGTAGTGGAAGTTCACTGAGGAGCACAAAACAGAAATCACAGAACATAACAGGAGATTAATAATTTAACACAAAAATAGAACAAATTACAATAAACAAAACTTCCAAAAATTAACTGTAAGTATGGTTTCCCTGTGATTCTATCGAAGTTATAGCAAAGTTTTGAATCGTCTTCTGCATTTGTCATATCGTACAGAGGATTAGCCCGGGGGGGGGGGGGGGGGCAATTGACCAGATTTTGGTTGGGGATGTGCCACTCAACCTGTAAGCCATATCCGTTTCTTATACAAATTTTTCGCAAATGTATACTGAATTAATGACTTTAAAAAAATTGCCTATTTACTTGTTCTTTATACCAAAATCACAAAAACAGATAGCGTTCTTTACACCAAAATCGTGAAAACGATATCCTTCCTGATGGCACTTCCCCAGTACCCGAAATATACATAGTCCCACCACCGGAGAGTTGGCTCATGAATTATAATAATTTACTGACGTGCTCGTAAATGACACAGTAATCATGGTAGTTCAGTTTCCGCCCTTTGCACTATATAAACATGATATGATTCCTAATTGTCGAAAGAGCTGATAGCAAACTTCTCTTGTACTATATCTTACCGCGACTGCACATTGCAAGACAGAGATTTAGCGAAAGAAGTACCAGTAATATGGGCATCTTTTTTCAGTTTTGAAGTTATGAAGTTCTGAAAAAAATATGTTCTAATTATTATCAAATATCATTGTGAAAAAATAATTTGCTAAAATGAAAACGCATCAAAGAGAATCTCCCAACATATACGGTATGGGATGTTTTAAAAATAGGACAAAATTAACAAAATCGAGATACAAGCAATCAGTTAAAACCCCCCCCATGGTTTACCTCAAGACATTTTCACTTTTATTTTTCATTTTAAATTCTTTATACATAAAAATCCCTTCAGCTAGGTAAAGTCATTAAATATTGTACATATACCAGGTGTCCCAAAAAAAGTTCCGACGTTGGACTAAAAGGGCCTAAAATTCGTTTATCTTGACGACCAGCAAGAGTTCTGTTCACTGAGGATATTCAAAGTAAGGTCTGAAGAATTGAATCCAAACTGTTTGCTGCTGCTATTATTGTATGATGCCCACTGGGGATTTCAGTTGTCGAGATGATTTATCTTTACTGTTTCACAAAGTAGAACAAACTTTCTTTTCTTAAAGTAAAAAATAGTTTTATTGTTTGTTAGACCTGTGATATTACGCAATAGTGCACTTCCCCGCGGTTCTCCATTAGAAACGCATTCAGCCTGGTTTCCATTTGGTCAAGCAATTTGTGCACTCTCTCCGTCAGAAATATGACAATAGGAATAGACCTTAGACTAGCAAAGCACACAATTGGTATTTGTTCTCCTGAAGATTCAATTCGTCAGATCTTACTTTGAATATGCTCATTGAGCTGAACTCTTGCTCGTCGTTAAGGTGAACGAATTTTCGACCTAATTTTAGCTTTGCTCATCTTGGCAGTCCCCCTTCACCTCAATGATGCAGGAAGGCGTACAAGACTCTCTGGTTTGGCGTTCAACATGATCACGAATTATTATAGCTCATAACTCCATTTTCAGATACTTATTTCTTCTCACGATATGCCAAACTGTAAGTTGAAATGCCTAGCATGTAACTAGAATCAACAGAAATTGCCAGATTCAGTAAATTTTTCTCTGGGTTTAGTCAAACGTCGGAACTCTTTTTTGGGACACCAGGTAGTTAAAGTTAAAAATCATGTACAGTAAAGGCTGGTTGCCATTAAATCGTAAGGGGATCGGCAACAGTCTGCGATCGTCGGCGATCCCTTCTTCTATCTTCCATTTCCGATCATAAGCATGGTGCCTCCATAAATCGCTGGCAACGAATCAATTGAAGAAGGTTTTCAAACCCCAAGGAAGGGGATTCAACAAGGAATAGATTCATGTTATTGTTCTTAAACAAAAGGATGTCTGCGATGATCGCCAATGCGATAGTCTGTTTATGCGTTTCCATTAAAATATTTCAAGATCGGGACAGTCGTAACGAAGAACGAAGTATTAGGTATTTTTAGAAGTACCAAGTATTTTCATATCTCCATCCTTTCAATCAACGTCAATCAATCAATCATCGTGGAATCCCCTTCAAAGCAAAACTTTGCGTGGGAAGTGAACAGTATCGTTTGTTTTGTCTTATGTAATACACCTAATTACGGCATAAGGCTCTCTCTTGGGAAAAATATAGCCTTAGATTTAGGCCGTTGTTGAAAGGACTCACTTATACCCATTTGCATCACTTTGGTAATCCNGCCGATGCGATCGTCTGTTTATGCGTTTCCATTAAAATATTTCAAGATCGGGACAGTCGTAACGAAGAACAAAGTATTAGGTATTTTTAGAAGTACCAAGTATTTTCATATCTCCATCCTTTCAATCAACGTCAATCAATCAATAATCGTGGAATCCCCTTCAAAGCAAAACTTTTCGTGGGAAGTGAACAGTATCGTTTGTTTTGTCTTATGTAATACACCTAATTACGGCATAAGGCTCTCTCTTGGGAAAAATATAGCCTTAGATTTAAACCGTTGTTGAAAGGACTCACTTATGCCCATTTGCATCACTTTGGTAATCCGCTATAATGTCGTATAGTACGTAGTTACTATTTGTATCTCGAGGAATCGCTAGTTGCATCAGAAAGGCATTATAATTACCCCTTGGGTACCCTTGCCTTTGTTCATTTTGTTTACAGGTCATTAGTACCTCGTTGCCCATTTGGAATATGTTGCAAACTGTGGCGTAATACTTCGAAAATTCGGGAAAAGCCTTGGCATGCTTATTTATTCTAGCTGTAGACACTCATTTCTGTATACATAGATAACGTATTTTGATGGTAACAGAACAGATATGGCTTCGAAAGGTTAGGTAAAGAAGGTCGGTACAAAAGGCTTGTGAAAGCTCTGTTGCCTTTTTCGATTGATGAGTCTCGTAGGTAGAATATTTTTGTTGTCGATTAGCTAGGTATAGCTATCAGTGCTTGAGAAAGACTGTTGAGTTATGAATATAGCTCATTTTGTATCGCTGTATTTCAGGCATTTGTGTGCGTAAGATTACACCTAGCCTTAGCATTGAAGAAAGACATTTTTAGAAAAGAAATAGAATGTGTCCATTTTATCTCTGGCCATCCCTGCTGAAATTTTCACATTTATCTTGTGTAAAGCTTTTCTATGTGTGACCTTTGTATGGCTGAACTGTCCTGTCTCATTTCCGTAAGAACGTGGATTTGTCCAACTTTGAACTTTGCCAATTTATAAAAAATCAGACTTAGGCAAGTCTGAACGCTAAGTGATGAAATATATCAACCAAAGCACAGGTGATACCACATTGATGTAAACAACAAAATTGGAGGAACCTTCTAAGAATTAATGGGAATTTTCATCAACTTTCAGTATTGGCTCACATTTTTAGTTTCTTATTAAAATAGAAGTAGTACATGTTTCTTGGCGGAGGAGCTTAATTTTCTGTACGAAAAATACTTGATTCGTTGAGATATTTAACAGAGTGCCAACCAAGACGGCCCAACACAAAGTTTATAGTAAGCGAGAAAATCTCTGTAGATGTCTCTCTGTGATAATTTCTGAGATGTCTGTTGTTAGAGAGACAACTTTACAAAGGCAGATTGGCCTATGCTGAGCACAATGTTCTCTGTTCAATGTCTCCTTCTGTTTCAAAACATTTCATAAAGCTGCCTTATTTGGCTATTTTTTAACATCAATGTGATTCGAAATTCTTCATGTGTGTTTGTCTCATTTTTCCTTTTAGCTATTCTAGAAAAGAGTCTGAATCGAACGATATTTTGATACATGTTGTAGAATTCTCGAATGTGTACATTTTGTAGAATATTCGAATGTGCACAAAAGTGACAGAAGCTCTAACGCCACTCAGTCGAACCATTCGTATAAGAATGCATAATAATATCGTTCGATCCAGACACTTTAGTAGAATAGCTAAAAGGTCTATTAGTGGAGTGGAGATATACTTTGCGATTGCCTACCTATACCTAGATTTGTTCATTCAGTGATTTCTGTTGGTGTAGTACAATCAAGTTTTCAATAAAATTTCAACATTATTCTATTGTAATAGACAACCTTATGATAGAGTTAAACCTGCAACTAGGTGACCATTCAGAAATTTGTGTTTTCAAGTCAAAATGGGCAGCACAAGACAGCACTGCTGTTTAAATCCTATTGTATGATTTGGTCTCTTTTACCATTGTAGTCTTTATCAATAAGGTTGTTTAATTGCTTTTATAGCTACGAATTCGTATTCAGGTATTACATTAGAACTTGTGTGATGAACTCATATGTCCAAAAAATGAGAGAAAAAGACTGTGCCTAAGGGTGGTAGAAAGGCACTAAGAAACTCAACTCTTCGATCACGAAGAAATTAAGAAGCACTAGTTTGGGAAACATATGACTTTAGCAACTTTCCAACTTTGTCTGAAGCTTTTTATTTCTCTTGAAGCTAATTTCGCTTGCTTGTTGAACTTTATTACCGTTACTGCTTGAGTAAAGCCTAGGTCAAACGATCCAACATTTCACCCAAAATTTGACCCAACATGATGTTGAATGAAATGTTGGATTGTTTGACCACCATGTTTTGTCACCCAACATCGTCAGTTTCGATGTTGGATGAAATGTTGGGTGGTATGTTGGATGAATTGTTGGGCGACATTTTGGATCGTTTGACCGGAGCTTATTGCATAAACAGCGGCCTGGTTTCATAATGCTGGCAGAAAGGCACATGAGACCCCTAACGGACAAGTACAATCGAATATGAAAAACCTTCTAAGGAACTGTTAAGAAATTTTCAGTCCCAAAATCTGAGAATTTAAAGGTGACCTGAATTTTTTATTTGCAAAAGTCAATAGCCTGGTTGAACATCGAAGAATGCCGTTATCAGTTTTTCCCTATCATGTTTATTCCCCATTTTATGCTTGGAGCTGATGGGGAGCTGATGATGTCATTTTGTTTCCAAAAAGGCAAGAAAACAATTGATATCGACGACGTTTCTTGTAAAAAGCCCGAACAACCAAAACTTTGGCATTTGAATTTTTTTCATGAGATATATGAAATTTCTGGGCACTTTTTGTCATAGTAACATACTACAGCAGCAGGTTTAATCGCAAACATAGTCAGTGTTATCGATTTTTCAACTCTCGGCCTATAATTTCCTGATAAATATGCAAATGAAATGACGTCATCACTTCAAGACAAAACACAGCAAATATCTCCAAAACGAAATAAAATATGACGAAAATTTAAACGGCATCATTAATCAAACCAGCTTGTTGTTTCCTTTTGTAAATGCAATTTTCTTTTCAGGTCTCATTTAAAGAGACTGTTAGTACTAGGGAAGGCTCTTAGGTTCTTACGGAAAAAAATACGGGTTTATGTTTCAGACCATAACGTCTTGAAATCTTAAGTAACATTGACGAGCAAAAAAGTTTTTTTTTTTCATTTTTTTTTTCATTGAATGACACAATATTTTAAAAATACATGGTCATACTAACACATATCTACAACAAACTAACAAAACAGTAAACAGCTTTATAGCGTACCACAAACAGAGAGGGAAACTAATATATTTTCAAATTGGTTTAAGTGTCCTGTTTTCAGACTCAAAGCGCGTGGTGTATATTGTATGAATGAAATTAGAGAATAGTAAAAGGAATTCTGGGTCTTCATTTGTCATTAAAAAGATATACTTTTGTTCGTATGATGGGATGCTAGCCCAATTTTTGTAGAGATCTTTTATCTTTGAGAGAAAAACATTTCTATCAATGGCAAAAGATTTGCATTCGAGAACAAAATGGACTTCGTTTTCGATCTCATCTTGACAGAATTTGCAAAGTCTTTTATCTGGATCGGTTGGGGGGTTTTGTGTGCCTACCAAAATTCAGTTGGGGGCTTTGTGTGCCTACCAAAAAAGGTGAAGATTAGGAAACAATGTCATTATATTATCACGAGTGTGTGTGAAGTAGACACTTTCATTTTGTGTTTGGCCTAATAGGTGGCCAATTAATACTGTATTCGTTGTTTACTTCCGGGTAGGCCTATCAGAGATTTATGATGGAACGATAAGTCCTATTTAAACGGGTATTAATGCTCGATAGGAACCTAGTAATATTGAAAATGATTAATACTCAACTAAGTTTTTGAGAAAACAATGCTGTTCAAACAATCGGGCATAATATGTCCTAAATTTTATCATATGTGAAGCACACATTTGATACATACTTGAAGGTCTGGTGCAGTAGGCTCCTTATTCCAGCCAGAAATCTGTCTTCATATTTCAATTTCAAATGCAGATAATGATACATCGGTGTCCACAGCCATTGCAGGTGTTCTTTGTCACATGGAATAGAAATACAAATAAATAATGACTTCCGCGAACACGAAAACTTCATCCACTACAGTCCATTGTTGTCCAGCATAAAAATTTTGGTAACACTGCCTGGCAATTTCGTTGTGTTTAATGTTCATTCGTGATCTCTAAACATAACTTGCGATATTTACTGCCACCAACTTCAACAGATTACTTTTAATTTATGAAGATTGACAAGGTAAGAAGGAAATCATATTTATTTTCAAATAGAAAAAGGAACAGAAATACTCGCAGAAATATAGAAATTGTTGTAATGCCCAGAAGCTGAGTCATAAAAAAATTGACAGTTGATGAATGCGTTAACATGTCGTGATAACAATCCAAAGATACATGCTATTTTGTAAGAACCACTAGAAAGACGATAGACAGCTTTTAATAAGTAGGCCAATAATAAATTCCCAAATAACTAACCAAGAGGATTTTCAGTGAGCAAACCAAATTGGTTAATTCCAATTTGTATTTCATATGTCAGGTTTAGTCCACCTTTTCCCATGAAAGTCGAAAGCTGTCGGAACTTCAAACAAGTTATAAGTTGTTGCTGCAGAAATTTTGAAAACCAATCAATAATTATTTGTTATCAAATAACTCAAATTTGAAATTTAGGGTTGGGCTTTATCCTGTTTTCATTGATTGTGGTCCTATACAGGGGCGGATCCAGAGGGTGGCGAAGGTCGCTTAAGCCACGGTCAGATTTCCAAGAATTTATATTTTCCGCGATCCTATTAAAATCGCTACAAAATCTCTGTCGCAACTTAAAACATATATTCATCAACCCGCTTTATGAATAAAACAAACTGTCCCCACAGGGCTGAAAAGCAAACACTTCTCCCATCCAAGTCAATGAATTAGTTTCCCGCTCTGTCAAATGCTCGTAATAACTGATCATTGTTCGTATCCAATCATAATGGCAGCTGCCAAATCTACACAACCAATCATTGAATGACTTGTACAAGATTTGAAAATTGGCGGGAGCCACACTTGGCAGATCCGAGCCACGGTGATCAGGATTCAACCAATCATCGTGCGATAAAATCAATTAAAAAATGGCGGGAGCCACGGTGAGCCACTCTTCACTTTGAAAACTTGAGCAGACCAGTAGAAATCAATGTGGGTCAACCATCCACCAATCCTGTGGAACTGGCTCCCAGTCTCTGCTAATGCAACGCAATGCGATCTCTTCTCGTGCTCTTCATAATGGCGGCCCACAGAGATGGTGTCTTGTTTGACAAACTATTGCCTCGTGAGGTATGTCCTGTCTTAATCTTTCTTTGAAATGGTCCCGATGAATCATGTAGGAAACAGAAGTCGACAATTTAACTTACGATCTGACAGGAAAATGTTTGATGTAAAAGATATATAGGCCTAGATATAAACATATTATGAAAGATCTTACAACTTTGCTACGATGACATAGCAGAACATGCACTATGGCCATGGTTGCTATCAAATGTTAAAGGTGAATGCAAGTTAGGATGGCATTTCAGCGGTTTCTCTTCAAACGCAAAGGCCCTTCCCTTCCTGATATTCATAGAACAGAAACATCCATCAACACCCATTGAATGTTTACACATCAGTACCTTTGATATTGTTAGAAAACAACAGGTGGTTCAAAGGCAACAATCATTCAAAACTCCCTTTGAGATTTGTTTGAATAGAAGATAATGAAGTCAAATTTCCAGTGAATCAATCGATTGCCCTTTTGATATTTCAAGGAAAATAGACGCATTTTTTATGAGAAACCGCTTTTCAATAGTGGAACGCCATTTGCACAAAAATGACATAATATAGGATTATGTTACATAAACTAGGATTATATACATAAACTATGATTATGTCGACATAATCCTAGTTTATGTAACATAATCCTAGTTTATGTGCACATAATATGGGTTATCGGGACATAAACCTATATTATGTCGTGATAACCCATATTATGTCGACATAATATAGGTCTATGTGGCATAATCCTAGTTTATGTGCACATAATATAGGTTATCACGACATAAACCTATATTATGTCGTGATAACCCATATTATATCGACATAATATAGGATTATGTACATAATCATAGTTTATGTGCACATAATATAGGTTTATGTACATAATCCTAGTTTATGTCGACATAATATGGGTTCGAGCACATAATGATAGTTAAAGTTGTGACTTTGTTTTGGAACAATACGTCTATCACTCCCTGGCGGCCTGTACTATTCAACTCAGGAGAGAATAGGACAGATGCACTGTGACTCATTATGGGTCCCAAATGGCAAATCACAGGAACTGAATGTGCAATTTGGCGATTGACCATCATATGCCTAATTGACAACATTGACGATCATATGCCTATTTTTTTCGTTTTGCAAGGTCGTAACCGTATGTAGATCTTGTTTAGACAGTCGAAACTGATGCTCTTTCATCTCGAGTTGGCAAAGGTGCCTCGATCAGTAAAAGAAAGGCCAAGTGAAAACCAAAAACAGTGATGATCCGAATTTGCTTCATCCTAATTTCAACTCCTGCTGTAAGTTTTAAGATATGAGAAAGTGCACACAGACGAAGCCAGACAATGCCAGTTTCACAAAAGGAAAAGAGACGAAACTCCCAAATTGCACATTCAGTTCCTGTGATTTGCCATTTGGGACCCATAATGAGTCACAGTGCATCTGTCCTATTCTCTCCTGAGTTGAATAGTACAGGCCGCCAGGGAGTGATAGATGTATTGTTCCAAAACAAAGTCACAACTTTAACTATCATTATGTGCTCGAACCCATATTATGTCGACATAAACTAGGATTATGTACATAAACCTATATTATGTGCACATAAACTATGATTATGTACATAATCCTATATTATGTCGACATAATATGGGTTATTACGACATAATATAGGTTTATGTCGTGATAACCTATATTATGTGCACATAATATAGGTTTATGTACATAATCCTAGTTTATGTCGACATAATATGGGTTATCACGACATAATATAGGATTATGTTACATAAACTAGGATTATGTGCACATAAACTAGGATTATGTCACATGAACCTATATTGTGTCGACATAATATAGGATTATGTAACATAATCCTAGTTTATGTGCACATAATCCTAGTTTATGTAACATAATCCTATATTATGGCATTTTTGTTCAAATGGCGTTCCATATACGAGCAGCAGACCCATTATCCAAAAGTAGACTTTCTTATTTTGGATAATGGGTCTACTGGTAGGCTACTTTTCATTACTTTTCAAAGGATTTGAAGAGACTGTAGGAGATAATATATGTTTTAAAAATTTGTTCGAGGCAAATCGTAAACAAAAGTATAGTTTTTGGTATCATTTGGGTTGGTAATGGACTTTTTGTGTTTAGTCAGTTGTTTTACAACAACTTTGATCGTTGATTTTATGCAATTGAATTTGACTTTTTGAGATTTCGTGGTAATCATGGTAGCAAGCATACTTCCTTCCTTGCCATTCTTGAATAGTTCTCCCTGTAAAAGGGCATTCTCTAGCTAAATTGATTCTCCAAATTTTGACAACAAACCGTTAAACAGGGCGTTTCCGAGGATGTAAAGGGCGTGGCCTCCAAACAATTTTCCGGGGGCTCCGCCTCCGGACCCCCGTAGATCGCGCTTCGCGCTCGTGGTTGTTATCAGGGAGATTAAGTAATCTTACTTAATCTCCCTGCTTGTTATTCTGCTCGCGCTTCGTGCTCGCAGCCATGGTCAGGTTTTAAGCTGGATCCGCCCCTGCTGGGCCGTATTGTGGCACTACGCAATTTTAAACGTTTTTAAAGATAATCGAGACAATTAAAGCAAATTTTGTGAGGAAATGTTTGGTAACGACTCGTGATGTTTAGATACTATCCAAGGCGTTTAATATACGGAAATAGAAATGTTTTCTAGCAGTCATCAGTTCAAGTACATGAATTTTCAATGAAACAGAGATATTTTAAAAGAAACACTGTCCACTCTAAAGTACTCCCAACAACTTTGTAGCCAAAAATTGTTTTTGTTTGCCATAAAATTGCCATTTTTTGCAAAATACTGCAAACTAGGTATCATTCAAAGAGCTTAACCAGCGGAACTTGAATCTTCTGCGGGCTATAAAATTTCGATGAGTTAAGGAAGATTTACTCCCTTGGGAATTACTTGAGGTTGTTCGTTTTTCGATGTCGAAGTCACTCTGTGCAATATCTAACTTCATATTGCTATTTGAGAAGACATGCAAATTTGAATGATGCCCAAGAGGTCAGAAAAAATAACGAGAGAAAGCGGTTCAAAATCACAAGAGAAGAAAGAGAAAAAGCTATAGTTCATCTTTTTGCTTTACTTTTGAATTATTGGCTTTTTCTTGGCCAAAAGTGATAAATATACCTTTTTTACTTGCTAAAAAAAGGCCTTGGATCGAGCTTCCAAATCTAGTAAATTTTGAGAAGGAAAACAAAAGCGCGACCCCCGTTCTAAGTAGAAACACTGCTAGCTGTGGAATGAAGTTGCCACCGATCTAAGAACACTTTTGAGAACGTTAATCATAGATAACTTGGCTCAAATTAAATTGCGAATGTTGCCGTTTGTATACAGGCAAGTTTGATTATTATTATAACATTACTTACAGTTGGCTAATAAGATAGTTCTAATTTGAACTAATTAAGACCAACTGATTAGTTCAAATTGATTCGCCATCAATGATGGATACTCAAAAGAAAACAGCAAAGCGCAACAAACCAAACAATTCTAGATTTTGATGGCGTTCGTTGAAATGAGTCTTTTAATGTTAAAATGATCTCTCTGCTAATGAAGAAGATGCGATGCGACGTACCTGCTCTGGACAGTAGTTCCTACTTTCTTCTGGGTTTGCAGTAAGCTCCTCGCCAATTATTCTTGCTTTAAAGTCCTCGCCTTTATCTTTTAAAGTCAGTCAAAATCTGAAATCAAAGTTCTTTCCACCAAGCAAGGCACAATTTTTAACAAAAAAGAAATTCATTGACTTTGCTGAGCCACATGACTGCAGCCAAAACAATTTTTCGCCACAATTCTTAATTATTGTATCCCTTCCAGTTTGCACAACTTATAGAAAGTAATGTAATTCCAAGTTTTCTTCTCGAAACTCATCAAAACATTTGTTTTATCTCGCTTCGATAAACGGAGATGAAGAATCACGAATATTTCCTGCCAAAGCAATTTGATTTGAGGTCTCGTCTGGAGAGTCAGTCTCCCTTTAGTTACGAAGCTTATTGGTGATGCGGCACCTTTTCGGTTATTTTTTAAGTCACAATGTCTCTATTTTAACTGTGAATTTAAAACTAACAGTTCTGTAGAGGGAAATTTATCATTTATAAAAGCTCCGTGGCAGCCATTTACCAGAACAAACCGCTCTCCCCAGTCTCCGATTTTGATTATTGAAATGGTCTATTCCCGCAGTCAAATTTCTCCCGACGAACCACCTGGCAATAAAGAAGTTGGAAATTCGAAAGCTCTATGCGATTGAAAGATGAAATTCGATGCATTAAATTTGTCGAATCTCGAACTAACGAGACACTAGAAGAACGCAGAACTCGAACTTTATTCTCACTTAAGCGGCGGCGGAAGGACAATGGAATTTTTGGAACAAACAATTAACATGTAAGTTTGTTTATAATTATAGTTTTAGAGACATAAATATTGGTATGAAACTCTCCAGGCTAGAGTGCAGTTTTCGGGCGATATTCGAATGTTGTGCTGTTTTCTGTTATACAGTAAGGGTTAAGTTGAATTTACACTTGATACTTGATGAGAAATTATCTGGAATGCGTCTAGAAGGACGCTTCAAGTGCGAATTCAACTTTAGGGTCTGCTTTGAAAAGGGTTATTAGTGTAATTTAGGGTTAGTTAGGGTAACTTAGGGCTAGTTAGGGTTAAGTTATGATTAGCTAGGGTAAATTAGGGCTAGTTGAAGTAAATCAGGGTTTGTTTAATTAAATATCTGCAAGAGGAATATGACACTTAACGCCATGCGCAAAACTGCTCTCGTACCTTTTTAACAACTATTGATTGTCTTTATTTCAGCAACCAAAGAATGTCTTTCCAGTTGTATTAAGGTGGATCTCACTGACATAATAGAAAGATCGTTCAGAGATTAATGATTATTTACAATTTCATTCCCTGTAAGTTTTTCAATTTTTAGATAGTAGATAATATGTGTCATCTGTTTGATTTTGACCAAACTAGAACTTGGTTCATCAATCACAGCATTCATCAAATCGGTGCATTTTGTGTAAGAGAGGCCACTGATAACACATTTCATGTCGTTCCATTTTTACATCACGAAAATGGTTTGTCTATGGCCTAATTTACACAAAATTATTTGGTTTATGTCATAATGGAAAATAACATGTATTAGCAATCTGACTTATGCTTGCAAAAGGTTGCTATAGACTGGATCCACCCTTGAACATGCAGTAGCACCTTTTTTGCTTACTTCGTAATCAGCAGGGCGGCCACGATCGATATACGGTTTTCCTTAGATTAACAGTGTTTCCTTAATTTTAAGGAGACGCTTGACCTTTTTTAAATTCCATGATCAAAGGATTTCCTTTACACTTCAATTTGTAAAGAGCTCTGTTTAGATTGGATAACTGATTTTACCCCGAAACAAACACTACTAAGGGAAATGAAAACAACAACTGTTAGGAATCCCCTGGAAGGTGTTTTTACGCAATTGGCATTTTCAAAATTTGATTCCGTCATTCGAGTGAATTTTCGCTGATCCAAACAAGAAGAAAATCCTTCTATCTAAGGAGAATTTGTGCATCGTGCATCGGAGGGGTTGCGGTCCTTGCTGATAGTTGTTTGCAAGACATTGACAATAAATACAGTTATGTGAGTTACCAAGAGCTTCTCTTTCATGTTTAACCACATGTAGCCTGGGAGTTTTGAAGCCGTCAATACCGGGGGGGGGGGTTGATTCCAACGCCCTCTTTTTCTTCGCTGTTATAATAGCTATATGCCCTTTAACATGGTAGTTAGATCATAGATGTGGACTTTGATATAAACAATCAAATCACATAATTAAATCCAATTAACGCTATTGTCCTTATTTTGCTATGGCAATAAAAAGATTTTAAGTTACGATTTAACATGATTAACCCTATTCTAACCGTAGGAAATTTTTCGCCCACCCCCCCCTACCAAACTTATTTAAATAGCTCATAAATGATGATAGCTATAACGCTGAAACTTCTTTACTTTTATAAAAATTTAATTGCGAGTCAAAAATTAAAATTTTAATGTCTATTGTTTAACCATGTGACCACTAGATGCCCTTATTTGGAGACAGCTCACAAAGAAAATCACTAAAATGGCTCCAATTTCTTTAATTGTACTCAAATCTCATCAATATATATAACATTCGATTTGTCTCGGGGCATATTTTTATTTGATATATAATTTATCTATATTTGCTGACATCAGCAACTTTTAAATTGGATGACGTCATCAGTCTTTATGACGTCATATTTATAATTAATAAGTAATTTTTGCATAATAATCATGGAATTATTTCAAATATTGATGAAGACGTCTGATTTCATCAAGTAAATGCGAAATTGATGGTGTTTAAGCATCATTATTGCGTTAACAACTTTGCATTTAATCTTATTGTCCATAGATATATGCTTTATTATATATGAGATATATAGATATATGAGACATGCTTTATTGTTCGTCCTCCCTCTCATTGAGTAGGTAAAATTTTGGTCTCCCCTCCCAGATGTCTTCCACCCCCTCCCCGGCAAGTATTAATGACCCGTCCCTTAGTTAGTTAATAATTACTTAGGAACCAACAATATTGATATAAAACTAAATGAAACTGCAAAGTAAGGCTACCAAGCAGGTATTTAGATAGTTGTTTATAAAACATTAGTATTCAACTTTCATTTCTAATTATTGCATTCGAACAATTAAGCAGTGCAGAAGTCAATAAAGGGAGACACAACAAAGACGCAGGGGCGGTCTGGCACAAAAACTGCAGGGTGGCTAGAAATTACAAAGGGCCCGGTTCAGGGTGTGGCTGGGCCACCCCCCCCCCCAATGGTATACTCACCATGCTGTGTTTGCACACAAAAGCAATCAAGATGAGGATCCCTAAGCTAACTAGTGGGGAATATTTTTTAGATAGCAAGGGATAAAAACTTAAGATGGTCGGAAAATGCTCTTCTTTTTTAAAATGTTCCCTTTATTGAAGAAGATAAGTGCCACAATCATTTGATTGACTCTAGGCCCTTTAGCAATGAAAACAATTAATTCAACAATGATCAACTGCTAACATCGGCTATCTCGAACTCTCAAGAGTAACTGAGAAGTTTTTCAAGATATCGGGTTGTTTTCAAGATTCAGGTGTCTTCAGGTTTGAAATCAGGAGGCAATAGGTATTCGGATGACATGAAATTGGTGTCTCTGCCATTTTAAACATAAAAGGTACGAGCAGCGGCATGGCCAGGACAAATCAACTGGGGGTATTCAAACGAAGGGGTCTGGGGGCTTTGCCCCCAGGAAAATTTTTGAGGACACGCCCTTTACTTTGGCTTAGAACGCTTCTCTCGATCCCATGTTCGCCGGTATCAACATAGAACTTTTGACCATTTTGTGAAATATTTTTGAAAGTTAGCATCCCCAGGAAAATTTTTGAGTAAAAATCATTTTCTTTGGCTTAGAATCCCTTTCTCCATCCCATCGTTACCAATGCCATTGAAAACTTTGACAATTTTGTAACAGTTTTCTATGAATCACCATCTTTGGGAAAATTTTTGTGCAAATACCTTAATACTTTGTCCTAGAATTCTTCTCGTAATCCAGTGTTTGCTTGACCCCGAAATGGAAGCCTTGAAAATTCAGTGATAGCATGATAGTACGTCTGGGAAATTTTTTAAAAATACCAACCTTTACTTTGGCTTAGAATGACTCTCCCTGTCACCATCCTGCATTTCNAAAAGTTGGCATCCCCAGGAAAATTTTTGAGTAAAAATCATTTTCTTTGGCTTAGAATCCCTTTCTCCATCCCATCTTTACCAATGCCATTGAAAACTTTGACAATTTTGTAACAGTTTTCTATGAATCACCATCTTTGGGAAAAATTTTGTGCAAATACCTTAATACTTTGTCCTAGAATTCTTCTCGTAATCCAGTGTTTGCTTGACCCCGAAATGGAAGCCTTGAAAATTCAGTGATAGCATGATGGTACGTCTGGGAAATTTTTTAAAAATACCAACCTTTACTTTGGCTTAGAATGACTCTCCCTGTCACCATCCTGCATTTCTTAGAAAAATTTGTACACACCCTACCTATACCTAGCGACTTTTTCCTCGTTTTTGAAAGAATCTCGAGGAATAATGCTTTACTTTTTTTGGAAAATCAAAATGTTGGTGATTTGTTAATCGTTGAAAATGAAAAAAGTTGTTCGTATCCAAGATAGCTTTTGAGAAGAGGAATGCTCTTCAGATCGCGTAAAAATGAATTCAGTTGTTGTTTTTTTGCAACTGTTAAAATAGAGAGAGAACGAGATTTTAGAAGAGCATACAGAAATTTTAAGAAACACGCTGTATATATCGGGTCGGGTCTTCTATGATTCCGATTGCTGAATAAAAGGAGATTTGGTGGGGTGGCAAAATCCTCCAGTCAGTTCGATTGTCAATGAGTGCGAGCGAAGCGAGCTGAAAATTTTTAAGCACTATTGAGTAGATTTCCCACAAATTTTCGAAATAGTCATTTATCCACTTTGGAAGGATTCTTCAAGCAATTCAAATTTCTTTCTCCGGTTTTGCGGAAAGGGCCCGTAATTCTTTTCTCCACGTTACATAACGGAGGGCCCGGGTTGCAATCGCCACTTTGCCACCCGGGCCAGACCGCACCTGCAAAGACGTGGAGAGGTGCAACAAATGAAACGCATAGGTATTACAATTAATTATTCTAAATTTTGAACTTGTTATCGACAAGTAAACCTCCTGGGCCTCCTGTGGAACTGAGACACAAATAGTTAATATCTTGTGAATTGACAGATATTAGAAAGCTTGTGCCTTTAAAATTTACGCATATTGTTATGACTCCTGCTCATCAACGTATCCCCTTTCTTTCTGCAGAGACTTGAGCAATTGATTACACATCGAAATGACCTCCCTACTTCATTTGTCATTGATCTTGGTCATATATCAATATTCCAGTGAGTATTGTTACTTCTCTTGCTGTATCACTTTTTTGTATGGCTAATTTGACAGTATTTATCTATCCTTTTTTTATTTGCTCAATAAAATTGTTTCAAATTCCTTAATAACTCTGAAAATATATTGAAATAGTTCAATCAACATTTGTTCAAGCGTGTTGTTAGCTTTATAGCAAAATCATCTAAAAAATACTGCATACACGTAAAGCCTGGTTTCCATTTGAAATTTGTCTGCTCTTTATTGCTCGTTTTGATTTTACTTTACGAGTTAAAACCAAAACGAGCAACGTGAGCATCAAATAGAAACGCACTCCAAGAACCAAAATGAGCAACGAAATACCAAGACGATAAAAGAGGACCATCTGCTCTCAATTGTTTATGAGACAGATTTTATTCTGGCTCCAAAGCCTGATCTCCAATTGAAATTTTACTGGTCTTTATTGCTCGTTTGTTTTATCTTGCTCTTCTTGGTTTTGTCTACCACGTTGCTCATTCTGGTTCTTCGTTGCTCATCTTTAGTTTTCCTTGTTGTTTGTCTTTGTATATGTTTCTATTCCTCTTTGTTCGTTCCCCGGGGGGGCCACTTTGTACCTGATGTGTTATCATGCTCGTACAAAAAAACGCGGAAAAGGGTACCTTTTTCCAACGTAGGCACGGGCCCGCGCGGGCCCTCGTTTAGGGGTGCCAATTCAACCATAATTTCGAAAAAGGATGTACTTTTTTGCATATGATAAATCGAAACGCTTCTGTGATGATATTTGTAATCAAGCATTTTAAAATAGAATTTGATTTGGGAAAATGTGTTAGGAAAATTCAACTACTGTAGATAGGTTTAACTCTTCGTCCCTGATTCATCACACAGAATCACACTGGCCATATCAACAATTTTGATAAGTGACTTGTCCGCGATTAGGGTACCTAAACTTGACAAATTCAATGTGACACGGGAAAGGGTATGTTCTCAAGAAAATTTTCCGCGATTAGGGTATGTATTTTGCTAAAAAAGGTCAGCGTTTAGGGTGCGTATGTTGTACCTGTGTACGAGCATGATACTATAGAAAAGTATAGGAGTGGCCCCCCCGGGGTTCGTTCACATTTTAAGCCTGACTGCCATTTTGTTATTTCTTATCTCTCACAGTCATGCGCGCATTGCATTTAGGATTTGCAATGCTCTAGTTCTTGCTCGTTGTTGCTCAAAAAACTAAAAAAAAAAGACAGAGCAGATTGTCTTCTTTGCTGGTTTTGGTATTTTGTTACTCGTTTTAGTTTTTGGAGTACGTTTTCATTTGGATCTCGTCTAGCCTGCAATCAGACTTTGTTGGTCACTGGGGAGGAGGGGAAAGAAAGGAACTACAAAGTCTGCGCAACGCCGTGCATTTTCTTGTTTTTCATCACATGACCATGACATCATCTTTGTCACAATATTGCGCAATTTTGTGTTCGAATCGCAAAGAAATTTCAAAACAAGGTGGTGGCTTGTGCGATCTGTATCAAAGAATTAAATGCCAAGAGTGATAGGAATCTCGTAGATAGTGCTGGCTCCTTTAGTCCAAAGACTGAAATCGAATCCTAGGAGTTCATTAATCTTGCAGAGACACAGTTGTGTAAATGTATCTGTCGCCGATGCGTAGATTTGTTGAAGAAGCGGAGAAAGTTACGCTGCATTTAGGCCAATGGAATCACGGAGGAATTTGACTTGATCAATCATAACGGGCAACGGGCAAATCACGAACACAACGCTTGTGAAAAGTGGTCTGTCCAACATACAGTCAGCAATCAAAGGATCAAAGGCAAACTCTGAAAGACGAGAGACTTTCTAAAAAACCAATCGGTGCACTGAAGTACACGTTGCTTCCTTGAAGAAATTTCTTCATCACAATTTTCTGCTCATCAAGGATACGATGGATCTTAAAATGCGCTGGACATGATTTAGGCCACTCTGAAACTTCGATTCATCCCAATCTTTAACATGTTTACACGATAATCTTATCTTCCGGGCTGCTTCCCTTCGCGATCCGCCATTTTGTTCCGTTACTGAGTACTTTGATGACAATGAACTTTTTCTCGCTTTGTGAGAAAGACAATACAGACTGTCTTTCGTTAAATCTATTGGGTCCAGGATTTTGAGGACTCGATACTGATTGGCTATCCTAACAAGAGAAAACAAAGGGCATCTCGCTTGCGCAATCACATTGAAAGTTTTAAAACAAGAAAATACACGGCGTTGCGCAGACTTTGTAGTTCCTTTCTTTCCTCTCCTCCCCAGTGACAAAAAAGTCTGCACGCAGGCTAGATCTCGTCTTGCTTTGCTCGTTTTGGTTTTAACGCGCAAAGTAAACCAAACGAGCAATAAAGCGCAGGAGAAGTTCAAATGGAAACAATGCTTGAAACCAAAATGAGTTTCAACGAACAAGAAAGAACATTTCGAATCCCAAATGCACTGCGCGTATAATAGTGAGTGGAAGGAATTATCATTATTGAAATATTCATAATTCAAAGTTGCTAGCAATGGTACATTTGCCCTACATTTGTAAACAATTTTGAAAGTAAGCTAGAACGAACTGATCGACGATTCATTACTTCTAGTCTCATATTTATACCTTGCAGGAGTTATAGGTAAACTACAGCTCACGGATTATCTGACTGTAAAACATCCACAGATAGTGAATAAATCTCTTCGCAAACATATTTCATCTCCTTCTAGAGTTTGGAGATGAACCTTTAAATAGTAGCAACGTTTTGATTCTAGACGTTTTTAAGATTCCTTTAACTATTGATAATGCATTCAGTGCCTATTGCAGAATGATTTGATTGAATGTCTTAGACTTTTCCACAGATCTTTAATTCAAGGAGGTTTAGTCAATTCTAGCCTTCCAGTTCTCAGAGAAATACAAGAAAAATCCAAAAGTTATTCAAGCTTTTCACGGTCAGCCAAAGTTTTGATTCATTCCGATTGATCAGGTGGTCTTCATAATTCGAAATTTCAAGCATGTTAACTTTTTGGCCCACTCGGTATAATCTATTCAATGAAATGCAAGAAAATATACCCAACTGTACAGCATATATTTTTTCATTTCAGAGCCTATTCAATGTGCTTCTGTCAGCATATCAATGTCCTCAATGAATGTAAAGTTAAATGAAGGTATACTTATTACTCTGACTGGTATGAATCCTGCTTGCTGTGTCGATCTAGACAGCTTAGAGCTCTTTGAGGAACGTCGAGGTGTTGCTACTGCTACAATTATAGCATTTTACAATCGGAAAAACATATTGACCATACCTACTCATCCTGATCCAGCTTATAAAGACAGAGTCTATGTGTCAGGGAGCAGTAATGTGACCATATCCCCAGCAACATTTTCTGATGAGAAAACAAAGTATTTCTTCATCTATCGATATTTTCCCGGAGTAGCGTCACCGGGAATATTTGTTGAGAGTAAAAAGTTGGAGCTGCAGAATGTTTATGGTATGAACACTTTTTTCTCTTTAATTAATAACTTCTTATTTGAGTATTATACTTGAGCATGGTCAGCAGCAGCATCTGTTGGGAGTAGGGAATTCGAGCTGGAGAATATTTATGGTATGAAAGATTTTTATTGTACCCTCGGGGTCTGACTTTCTTGTTTCCACTTCAAGTTGAGAAATCAGAGTACAAATCACCAAGCACTATCCCTTAATTTGTGGTCTGTTCACAATGAATTTTAGAGAAGTTATGGAATAAATAGAAGATTAAAAAAATTAGTAATCGAATACCTAAAATATTTAGAATTTTTCATGAAAAGGGAAAGCTATTGGTCAACACAAAGCAACCATTTACAAAAATCTGACCACTAATATGCAGTTCTAAAAAATTGTGTTTTAACCCTACTGACCAAAGATAATGGAATAGAGACTGGATAGGAAAGCCGGCAAAGATCAAAGAACGATGTTGCCTCTCTTCGAAATTTCTCCAGAGAAGTCAAACTTGACTTCCGGTGGCGATGCAAGTATGTTGTTGTTGTCTTTTATTTTAAATCGAAATTACTTTTTAGCTACAAAAGCAACTAGTCGAATTCGATTATCTAAATACAAAATGCAAATTAAATTAACAGAATGATTTTAAAGAAAAGAATAAATACAGTTCCAATAGAATTAATTTCGAAGGCATACATTACATCTGCAGGTGGTCCCATCCCAGTTTTTAATAAGTCTTTTGAATTGGACCAGATTTTCTGCTGATTTTATTTCATCTGGCAAACGATTCCAAATCTGCGGTCCAAGAGACCTGAGGCTATTTGAACCGAACGTTGTTTGGTTGGGCCTATAGTGCTGCAAATCATTTGGACGACGGGNAAACAATACACAATCATCATTTTCATTTTTCACATACACAAATACATACCTGATCACAAAACCACTTTATCTTCGACAACTTTTCATCCACCCCAGGCGCTAGCATGATGCAAGAAATGACGGTAAACATCACGAGCACCAACGAATACCCCATTCGTGCTGCTGTCGAGTTATTACATGATGGACAGCAACTGCAGCACAGAGTGCATGCAGCAGAGGTGAAGCAACATGCTAAACTTGCTACGCAACCCATCTTTACTTAGATCAGCGCCTCAGCTTCAACGCTCTGTGTTTTATTTGAGTTTTTCTTCGTTGTTTTTCCGTTTCTGTTTACCACGGCCTAATTTCTTCTGTCAGTTTTTTCAGTTTCCTTTGTCTGCGCGCGCAGCTGTTGTTATTTCCTCTTGCGTAATGATGTCACTAGAGGGTCATGGGATATTCCCGCATAAATAAGTGCGTGTTCGCGCGCTTTCGCTTTCTAGTTACTGGTCGACTTTTGCATAGAGATCAAATCTTTATTGGCCAAATTAGAGTCACTGCCTGTGTATTTTTGATAAGAAACTCTTAATAAGAAACTGAACTCGCAGATCACCAAAAAATTAAGAAATTCAAGCACTGGAAAAATATTACTAAAGGAACTTTTCTATTCCGTCTGAAGATCATATATTTTGCCTGAAGCAAACCTCTGCTTGTTTGTTATACTTTATTACTCTGTACTACTAACAGAGGCGTTGTTGTTGTTGTTGTTGTCTTCTTATTTTAAATCGAAATTACTTTTTAGCTACAAAAGCAACTAGTCTAATTCGATTATCTAAATACAAAATGCAAATTAAATTAACAGAATGATTTTAAAGAAAAGAATAAATACAGTTTCAATAGAATTAATTTCGAAGGCATACATTACATCTGCAGGTGGTCCCATCCCAGTTTTTAATAAGTCTTTTGAATTGGACCAGATTTTCTGCTGATTTTATTTCATCTGGCAAACGATTCCAAATCTGCGGTCCAAGAGACCTGAGGCTATTTGAACCGAACGTTGTTTGGTTGGGCCTATAGTGCTGCAAATCATTTGGACGACGGGTAGTTCGATTGGAGGTTCTTGTTTCGAAAATATTTTGCATGAATTCAGGATTTAGCTGGTGTACAGTTTTGAAAATCTCAATGCAGAGGTATCTTAGCCTGTTTACGTGCATTGTGCATTTTTCTGATTTGCGAAGCAATTCTTCATAAGAAGAATTGTGGTCATCGTAAAGAAAACGTAGGGCTCTCTCCTGTATTTTTTCGATCTTATCCACAGATCTAGCTGAAGAGAAAAACCATACTAAAGGGCAGTAGTTAAAGTTAGAAAAGACAAAGCTCTGAACGAGTACCTTTTTCTCCGCAAAACCAAGAAAAGATTTCAGTCGTTTTAGTACATTTAGCTGGGTTGCTGCTTTTTTGCATTTGGACTAGGCCTCGCCGTCGTTATGTAAAGTAATCTTTCGTGTTCTTTCGCTTTCGAGAAATGCCAGGGGCAAACTGTTGCCTTGTTGATTGCCTGACATATGCCGATAACAGCAAATATCCAAATTTAAGTTTTTTTCGCGTACCAACGAGCAAGAGCAGTGCGAAGACCGAAGCAATAAAAGACTGGATGGCACAACTACTGCACATCATAAGTAGGGCAGATAAAAGTTTCAATCCAGAGAGAGCTTTCATCTGTTCCCGTCATTTTACTGAAGAATGCATAAGAAGAGGTAACTAAATAATGTCTTTGTTAATACTAGATTCTGCTTATTATCAGAGAAACTTTTCCTCTATTGTTTTCTCGTGTATTGGGTTTTACACAGGTTTAGTTTAGTTAGAAAAATTTAAGCCTTATCTAATTATCATAATGATCACCACATGTTCTGCGTCTAGTGCCTTCGATTCGAAGACAGCTGAAACAACGAAGTTTAAAACTGCAAGTTTACACAATGTAAATAAATGCCTGCTTAAAGTAATCTTTGGGTCTCATTCACATTTATTTATACAAAAAGGGATTGAGGTATTTATTTAGGTTTTAAATATTTATTGTGTATCACTCATTTGTTGTTATGAGAAACTGCTCATAAGAAATAGTAGGCTCAATTTTTTAAACTTAAGAAACTGAATTTAAAAAGCTAAGAAACTTTGTAATTTGCAGCTATGATTTTCCCAGGTCACTCAAAAATGTTTTCACACTGTGGGACACTGTACAGTATTAGTAAATTATGACATTGTTTTGAGTGCGAATTATGTTAAAACATGTTTTGCGATCTTGCTGAGTCATTTGAAAGCCCTAATAAAAGAATAATTTGGAAGCCCTTCAAACAAAACTATATCAGCTCTACACTTAGCAGATTAACATTATAAGAAACTCGGACGAAAAAATTTTGGTAGCAAAATTGTGCAACAATTTAAGAAACTGTCTACTAACTCCGGGCCCAAGTTTCTTATAAAAATATGAGTATTGATTGTTAATTGATATTTTTGTATTTTGTATGGAAATGCTCTTTTAAATCCAGCGCTCTGGAGGGCGGCCCAAAGATTTCAAGGTATGTGTGCCCCTGCTGTCCTTCTAAATTAGGCAAGAGTGCACTTGCAAGGAAAGTTGTGCCCCCTCAACCAAGAATTGATGGGGCTACCCCTGTCTCCCCCTTAGATAATTTTTAATTGAAATTGACTTCAAATTGAAATCAATTAAAGATCAAACGTTTATCATCCTGACAACGGCTTGCTCAAGCTCCTTTTTTTCTGATAAAATGCAATAATAAATTTATTTACTTTTTTAGGAAAGAAAGGAGGAAGAAATCTAAAAGTTGGGAGTTTGCCAACTGAATTTCTACCAAAGAAAAGTGTTGAAACACGGAAACCAAACCCTAGGCGAAAATTGGCAAGAAATGTCATTACAGATGTTCCTGAACTGTACCGATATAGAATTTTGTATGAGCTTCAAAATGGCTTATCCAAAATAAAAGACCCTTGGAAAGTATTGGTGTGTGAAGAAGAGAAAGTGGTATTAGGATCCATTAGCAAAGATGGAGATGTCATATACAAAGTGGATGTTGATGAAGCCTTGGAATTTACCATTAAGAACTTGTCCCTTGAGCTCCCAGTCAATCATCCTATTTATATAGAGCATAAACGAAGTGTTGCTAAAATCCAAATTCAGTGGCTCCTTGGGTCTGTTTCTGCATTGAATAAATGTAATGGCATAACTGATCTAGAGCTAAAAGAATATGGAGAACAGTGTATACTTGATATGAAGCATATGTGTGATTACAGCTTACATAAAAGCAAAGTTATTTCAAAATAGTGCACTGTATGTCAGTTTTATTTCATCTCTTTTGTATCATTGCTGGTGATTTGCTTTGATGAGTGTCAGATGAAGAAGAAATATTTCGCAAATGGTTCTGTTACCTTTTTCCAAATTTGAAATAAGGCAAATTGCTAAAGAAATTTAAATCAAAAGATATTTAGAAATAATCTTGTTTAGGTTCAGACACTTTTCAATAGGGGAAATACTACATAGGCAGTGCATTTTGCTTAACCACCCCTTTCCCCCAGGGGTGGCGCCAAATTTTGGATTATTGTTGGAGGAAATTTGGTAAAATGACATAGGAAAGCAGCATTTTTGGCCATTTTAGCCCCCCTGTCGGAAGTTCCAGCTCCTTGGTCGGAAGATTCCTAGCACCACCCTTGCTTTCCCCCCTATTGTATCATTTGAGTTTTAGAAACTCTTGAAATGAAATTCATATTGTTACTATATTGACAGTTATTTAGAGATGTTACAGTTCTCAAGATTTCTTTTTCTTTGTCGTAGATTTTGTTTTTGAGTCTGATTTCTTCTTGAGATCTCTCCTCAGGGCCTTCTGCTTTTTTCTGTTTGAGTTGCTGAATAATAACTCTCAATTGTGTTTTTTGCATGTCCAAACGATCTTATTTTTACATACAAATCAATGCAGCGTTTTAACAGTTCATATTTGTGATCATCTGTTGCTGTGACAGATTCCGTCATCATAAAAAATTGATCAGTGATTGAGGTCCCTTCAAAACACTTGGCCATAATTTCTTCCTTGTTAACACAACTGGAAGTTTTGGAAACACAGCGACGGAAAATGCTCTCTACTTTGAACAAAATATCAACAAACTGTTTTTTGGGATACATCAGGCCTCCCCTGTTTAGAGTTTCAATCAATTTGTTATTCGAATTGATAGAAACATCACCAACCACTTCTTTGCATTCGCCAATCATATCTATTTGCTTCTGCAAAAAAGGATGAACTTCAGCATTTGTTTTTCGCTTAAGATCAAAACATTTTGCGGTAAGTTTCTTGAGAATGCTTCCACATATATAAGTGACAGTATGTTTTTCATCAACACTCATTTCTGTGACAGTATCATCAGGCTTTTTATCAGTAAAGAATCTTTTCGCAATTGTCTGCTGGAGCGTGAACAAGAACCAAGAGCAAATATCTTTGGTGATACCAAGTGATTCCTGTACAGACTCGGTGAAGGCTTCGTCCTTCCATATTTCATCAAATTTGACCCACATGGTTTCTTTGGCCTTTGGTGAAATAACTGAAGTGGTGGCCATACCCTTGCAAGTTTCAAAAAATTTTGATTTAATTAATTCCTGTAGTGGGTAACTGTCCAGGGCCTTGAGTTTTTCTATATCACTATGATACATGTGATAAATCATCTCATCGGCCTCCATACTACACCAAGTCTCTTTAACCAAAGATGCCATTTCCTTGAAAACTGCCAACTGCAACTCGCCCTTTGATGATTTGCTTTCTGCTGTTTTGGCATCGTTTTTTTGTTCTTTCTTTCTCGTGTCTTATCAGACAGGGGTCGCTCCAAAACAACTTCAATGCCATTTTCGTTACAGAAAGCAATCGAAATCTCCTAAAAGGACAAGAAAATTATGTTTGTTACTCCGAAACTCAAATCGTAAGCCAAAAAGGACTATCAAATCATAAATGGGTAATGACGAAGTCGAAGGTCGGCATGTAGGCCACGCTTTTTTGTTAATGTTTTTACTTTGCCCATAATTTTACCATATCGCTAAAGGTCGAGTGCTGAAGCACTGCTAAGCAGTTATAAATATAACAAACAACACATTTTCCTACCTCGACCTGTTCATCCATCCATTCGTCGTCAAAAAAACCATCAAAATCGGGCAATTCTTCGTTGTGAGCAGCCATTGCAGTGATTTGGTATTCAACCTGAAGTCGACCTTGACTTCTCTGAGAAATTTTCTGAAAACACAACATCAATTTGAAGCCCATTGTTTAGGCTTTTGATCTTTGCCGGACTTCCTATCCAGTCTCTATTCCATTATCTTTGGTGGGAAGACCCTCAACAAGTTGTTTCCAACTTGTCTTGCCTAATAGGAAAAATTTTTTCTGTTGGAAAATTGAACACAATATTTTAAAGGGGGATTTTGATGAAGGTTTTGAAGAAAGAATCAAAACTGCTCTTATTGTCAAATTTTGGTAGAATGAATATTTAGAAAATATACCACAGAGACTTTTTTAAGATTGGGCGTGAATCATTTAGTCATTATGTTGTGACAGACAACTTTAGCACATTTTGTTGTTTCTGACTAGAACACTGAAATGCAAGAATGGAAATAATACTAACTATTCAATATATTTACAAGTACTCCCCCACCCCATACACTGTTTTCAATCAATTCACCAACCATTCATGGGTCAGGGAACCAAGCTCCTTAATACCATGTGCATGTATTTTTTTAAAAGAAACCGCCTGTGAGAAACTGCAGGCTCAATATTTCAAAAATTAAGAAACTGCGCTACGGGCTACCTGGATTAAAAAAGCCAAGAAACTTTTGAAATTTGCAGCTTCGATTTTCCCAGGTCACACACAATGTTTTGACACTATTCAATATTGACAGAAATGTGTTGACAGTGTTTTGAGTGCAATTTCTGATGTCTTGTTTCATTTAAACTTGGTAATTTTGAAGCTCTTTCAACAAAAATAAATTAATTCTACCATTAGATCATTAAGAATTTGAGAAACTCATTAGAAACTTTTGGTAGCAAAAATGGGCTAAAATTTAAGAAACTGGCTACCAACCCCGGACCTAAAGTTCTTATAAAAATACGTGAAAGGTGACTGTTCTTGACGAATTCATACATCCGGAAAAGTCAACTGCTTATATATGCATGGGATCTGGGAACGTTGGGATATATTCTTTTGAGCTCTTCTGACAAGGAAAAGTCAAGTGTTAAGATGAAAATCTGATACGACGAGTTCACTATGGTCCTGCCCCTTTACGGCGTACAGTACACTCGTTCTTTATAAGAAACCGCTTATAAGAAACTGTAGTCGTCTCTTCCAGAAAATTAAGAAACTATGCTAGAAACGATCAGAAGTCAATTCAAGCTTAAGAAACTTTTTAAATTTTTGTCACGAGTCGCAAGGTGTTTTTAAACAGAATCACCAGCCCAAATAATACTAAAAAGTATAATTTGGAAACTCTGCTAGAAACTTTTACTATAAGAATTGGGCCTAAAGTTAAGAAACTCTACAACAAGATCAGAGTGAAATTTCTTATTAAAAAAAATGAGTGTAATCTTGAAACAAGCGAGTGTGGTCACAGCCAATCTGGCACCAAATATTTGCTGACGATTTTTCATTGGTTCAAACCTTATTTTGTTTTATTTGTTTATTCAGATGTTTCCACTTATTTTCTTCATACAAAACCGCTTATNACTGATGGCACTTCAAATGTAAACACCAAGGTCACATTAGCCACACTGTAATCCGGGTCAAGTTATTACCGCTTAAAAAGCAATCAATCCATTTAAACAAAGGAATCGATACATAAAATGTGGTTTCATGTTTGTTTTGTAACACACGACAGACTTAATAGGTCAAAAAGCTAGGATTATAATTCAAACCACACAGACAAACTTTGCGTGAGAAGTTGTAGCATCCTTCCTTCGATCAAGAATTCTACTTTTTCAACATGTCTGCTACTTCTAAAGATGGTATCTTTGTGTTTCTTAAAAGTTGGGTTTCTGAGGTTTGAAAAAATCCCAAAATTGGCTATTTCGGCCTACAAACGCTTACCGTAACCTTAAGGAGGCCCTAATGGGTGTGGCCTGAAAAATGAGGGTGTTGTCAAGAGAAAATTTCATTACAATCAATGGCATTTCTATTGTAAATTAAATGGGGGCACTAAAAAGAGGGGGTCTGGGGCGAAGCCCCCAGGAAAATTTTCGAAGACACTCCTTCTACTTTGGTTAAGAGCACTTCTACAAATCCCTTGTTTGCCATTGCTAAAAAAGAATTCTGTAACAGATTTGTTATAAATTAGCATCCCACATCATTTTCTTCATTAAAAGTATATACTGCTACATTTTCCCAACGTCGAACAAAGGCTCGTGCTGCAGATTATAACCAATCGATTTTCAAATCCCCAAATCACCGCGAAAAGTTTTCTCTTTGTCCATTCATGTCGAGTCTTTTAAAAAATTGATCGATGTTTTGTTATCGTGTTCAGTCCTTTTGAGACCGAAAATTTTAAGAAATTCGATTACAGCTCAAGAAAAAGAAGACTAAAAATTTACAAAAATCCTTGAATCTAATTATGAATTTTAGCAACGATCATGTCATAAATCTTCAAAATCAGTCCAGTAGTGAACGATTTATCCTGGTCTGTCAAAAGTGGATAGTTTTTTTTGGGCACTCTGTATACCGGGTGTCCTAAGTAAAGGGAAACAGGTATGATCAGGGCTAGCGATGCCAATTTAGCTCCAATCAATTCGTAATAACTTTTAAGTTGATTCTGAAAAGTTAACTTGAACATAGGTGCCATGTTTATTGATATTGGTGCTTCCAAAGTTGAAATAGTATTCTTTAAAGTTCAAATTTGACCAGAGCTTTGGCGTGTATAGTGTAGTGGGATGTCCATTATTCGAAAGGGGAAATCAAAGAGAAAATGTTGTCTTTTTGCAAAAGGGGCCCTTTTTCAGTGAAAAGGGGGCCCTTTTTACCATATTTTGAGGGGGGCCCACCGGCCACGGGCTGGTTGACCGGTGGGCCAGTCCACCACTGCACTTGAATGTCACTAAAAGAATTTTGTACATGATTCGATACTTCATAGGCAACCAATGTAATTCTATCATAACAGGCGTAATATGTTCAAATTTAGGAACCAGCATAACCACACATGCAGCAGCATTCTGCATTCGTTTAAATTTATCAAAAAAGGTACTGAGGCTTGCCATAAAATATAGAATTGCAGTAATCTAAATTGTTTGTAACGAACGCATGCGCAAGTGTCTGAGTAGCTTGATATTTTGTACTTTTCGTTATTGCAGAAATCGTCATATAATTTCTCAAACTCTGTAACTGATTGAATGGATTATTTAAATCAGGTGAGCTGAAAGGACTAGATTTATTACGTTGAGTCCTAGTTATCGCTACCACCCGCCCATCATACTCGTTCATACTAGTATGAGCGAGTAAGGTCAATGAGTGGTAGCGATTACTAGGACTCGATGTAATAAATCTAGGCAAGGATATTAAGCACCCTAGTAGCATGTAGTCTTGGACCAGTTCCACCGCATATTCGTCCCTGGCCATGTACAAGTTAAAACAGCCTTTTCAAAAGAAATGTCATTATGTTTATTTGCTTCGAAATCAGATCAGTCCATAAGATTTTTAAAGTTTTAAATTATATTCAATCTTACCACATAAAAAAACGTATTTTCAATCGTTACAGCTCCTCCAGTCATCACTGTGAATCATACGCTAGGATCATTAACAATGATCGAAGGAGAACCCGGAGACTTTGTCTGCATTGTAAGAAGCAGACCAGCTTCAAAGATTACATTGTCAATTGACCCTAGTGTTTATAATGGAACTAAAAATGAGAGCGTGCAGTCTGATCCAACTGATAGCCATTACACTGTAACAACAGCAAAATTCCGTATAAACCCAGTTTATTCGATGAGTGGAAGGAAGATCAAATGCACTGGTGTGCCTGTATTTGGATTAGCAGCTTCGAAAACAACAACACTGATTGTCTTAGGTAAGTATTGCATGATTCGCTTGTTTTTTTGGAACAGATGGAGTTTGAATCAGTCGTCAATATCGGCCATGTGTACGATTTCTCTTTGTCTAAAAGTGGATACCTGAAACATTGAGGCCAAGGCTCCTAGGATAGATTTCTTTTATTATTAAGTTATGATTTCTTTTATTAAGACAAATGTTAAGTATACCTGGGATTGTGGAAAAGGACGCCCTTTACAACACGGAAACCCAGGTCATTGGGAATGTTTGGTGAATTCTAAAAGGAATGAAGCTTTATCGAAGACGCACAATTTATCCTACTACATGCCAGTAGCCGTTACCCGTACATTTAACGGCAAAAAATTCCATGGAATTCCCTGGAAAAGGACTAGGAATTAAAGCCAACCTTTCTTGCAGTTCCCTAGAATGCAAAAGGGTGCAAAATTCCAGGGAAAGGCTGGTGAGATTCTTGCCTTTCTAGCCTAGGCTAGGAGAGGATTCTTTCTGACCGATAGCCAGGGTAGCCTAGAAAGCCTGGTAAAAAAACTGGGGAAACCTTAGAAAAGCTTGGAAACCGTTCCAGGGAAACTCTAGAAAGACTAGAAAAGTCCTATTACGGTCAGCCTGGAGAGCCTAGAAAATGCTGGAAAGCATAGACAAGGCTGCAATTTGATAGTGTCTTAAAGATCTGGATGGCCGTGATTTATCCCCCGGGGGGGAGGGTACTTGACTTTTATTAGTACGGGGGTGTGCACTCCAAGAAACAATTTTTTAACCCGGCTTTAGAATTTTCCCCTCCAAATGATACCCGGCTTTAGAAAAAATCGGCGAAAAGTATACTCCAAAACGTAAAAAATACACAAAATACGCCTTTGGCAACCAGCTTTAGAAAAATTTCCTTCTTTTGATACCCGGCTTTAGANATAACTGTGCCAAGTTTATTGCATTCTTGTTAGTCTAAGGCTGTTTTCAGAGGGGGGGTGGAATCCCCCCCCCCCCCCCCCATAAATGGTAGCTTGAAAAAAGCCCATATGGATTAGGGTTAAGACAAATGTTAAGTATACCTGGGATTGTGGAAAAGGACGCCCTTTACAACACGGAAACCCAGGTCATTGAGAATGTTTGGTGAATTCTAAAAGGAATGAAGCTTTATCGAAGACGCACAATTTATCCTACTACATGCCAGTAGCCGTTGCCCGTACATTTAACGGCAAAAAATTCCATGGAATTCCCTGGAAAAGGACTAGGATTTAAAGCCAACCTTTCTTGCAGTTCCCTAGAATGCAAAAGGGTGCAAAATTCCAGGGAAAGGCTGGTGAGATTCTTGCCTTTCTAGCCTAGGCTAGGAGAGGATTCTTTCTGACCGATAGCCAGGGTAGCCTAGAAAGCCTGGTAAAAAAACTGGGGAAACCTTAGAAAAGCTTGGAAACCGTTCCAGGGAAACTCTAGAAAGACTAGAAAAGTCCTATTACGGTCAGCCTGGAGAGCCTAGAAAATGCTGGAAAGCATAGACAAGGCTGCAATTTGATAGTGTCTTAAAGATCTGGATGGCCGTGATTTATCCCCCGGGGGGGAGGGTACTTGACTTTTATTAGTACGGGGGTGTGCACTCCAAGAAACAATTTTTTAACCCGGCTTTAGAATTTTCCCCTCCAAATGATACCCGGCTTTAGAAAAAATCGGCGAAAAGTATACTCCAAAACGTAAAAAATACACAAAATACGCCTTTGGCAACCAGCTTTAGAAAAATTTCCTTCTTTTGATACCCGGCTTTAGAAAAAAGAGGCGAAAACGATTCCCGGGAAGGAGTGCACATCCCTTCAGCAAAATATACTAAGTACCCCCCCCCCCCGGGATTTATCTTGGCAGGCTCAGCTTTAAGTGAAAACAACTTGATTATGAACCAAATATCAATGAACCATCAAAAGTATATATATGCATATAGAAATAATCAAAAGGATACAATAAGTGTCATTTCCGTATTGTTCATTCGTCTTCTTGGCAGCGACTACTTTCTGTTGTTTTGCCAGATCCTTTGGCGACTACTTTTCTGTGTTTAGCTAGTTGATATCTCAACGCTGAACTTACTGCCCCTTTTGGGACATCCGGGTGGCGCTTCTTCACACATCCTAGAACAAGAAGAAATTAACCCTAATTTAACCGGGCTTTTTTTAACTAATTTAGCCGGGAGGGGGTTGCTTTCCACCTCCCCTCTATAAATCGCCTTAGACTAATGAGAAATCAGTCAAACCTGGCAAGGGCGTAGTACTAAGCATTCTTTACAGATAGGCAGATTTGGGTGTGGCCATGTCATTAGAAGACGTCACTATGACGTCATAATTTTGAAAAATGTCAAAATTTATGTTTCTCCAGCTAATTCGTTCTAAAAACGGAAGAAATATCATATAATTCACAATTTTTCATCTTATTTGCCGTATTATTCATTCCTAACTCAAAAATAATACCTAAAGATGTTTTTAGACTTTTATATTTGAAGAAAATGACAAATATTGATGACGCCACAACAACGAAGTGGTTTTTACGACCAAAACTTGATACAAAACTCGCTAAAAATACTTTAAATGTATTGAAAAACGCAATTCTATACATTTTCTACAACTTCCGCTGGAAAAAGCTTCAAATTTTGCAAAATTGACCCAAAATGGCGGCAAATGTAAAATGGCGGCAAATGTGGCGGCAAATGCGGCTATAAGCTCCGAAGCGAAAGGAATTAGGTTAGGAGAAGATGTGATTCATTCCTTATTTCATGCAGATGATTGAATATTAGTAGCAGAATCTGCGGAATATCTCCAAAAACAAATCGATGGGTTAAATTACTTTACGAAACAGATTCAAATGAGTGTCAATTTAGGCAAAACTAAAGTAATTGTTCTAAGAAAATACGAAAGGAAAACTAAATCAAAACAAAAATGGCTGCTCGGTGAGAATGAAATACAAGAATGTGATTCATACAAATACCTTGGCGTGACAATTAAATCTAACTGCTCTTTTAATGAACACATTGAAATAATAAAGCAAAAGGCTGGTAAGGCGTACTATTTCCTTATTTCTAAATGCAAAGATTTTACTGGCCTAAAACCAAGACTGTTTCTTTATTTGTTCGATCAAACCATTGCCCCTATTTTGAATTATGCTTCCGAAANTCAAAACAAAACTAAAAGCTTTGAATTGACAATGTTCTAGGGCCTTCTAGGAAAGCTGATCTGCATCGCGATTAAAATCTTTCCTTTTTTCTTTTCTTTTTTGACTTTAATATGAAAATTGTAATTAGGTTTATATCTGGAAAGTTTTAGGCTTAATATAATATTTGTTTTCTTCCTTTTGCTGGGACAATTGGAAAGCAGTTGTTAGTTTTACTTAACTGAATTGTACCCCAGGGTAAATATATTTAAAATGAAATGAAAATGAAATAAATCACGACTAACCCTAATAGACCTTTTTACTTGCCAGAAAAGTTGCTTGGATTGAGCGTCCAAATCTGGTAAAGTTTGAGAAAGAAAACAAAAGCACAACCCCCGTTCTAAGTAGAAACACTGCTAGCTGTGGCATGAAGTTGCTTCGGATCTCAGAACACTTTTGAGAGAGTAAATCACAGATTGAGTTACGAATGTTACAGTTTATACGCAGGCAAGTTTGATTCACCTTCTGACCTTTTGCTTGTTGTTTTCATTGATTGTTAGCTGATTTTGTTATGCAACAGTCCAGGCCCATATTTAATCAAAAAAAAAGCGATCTCTCGGCAAGTCTTGTTCACCGTTTAAGCATTTTGAGGCCTTCGACTGATATGTTGTGCCCAAATTCTTTTGATAGGTGTATGCAGGTGTCTGTGTTTTCTCCTCTACGTTTTGTAATTTTATTAATGATAATATCAAATTAAAGTTTCTTTTCATTGAATACGACGATTGAAAATAGCAAACTTCGAATCGCTAACTCGCAAAATGAAACCCTTACATGCTCGGACTTTTGTTCTACAACTTTTACACAGCAAAATCAGTTAACAATGAACGAAAACAACGAGAAACAAGGCAAATCAAATTTGCCTTTGTACAAGCTAAAATATTCGTAACTCAATTTGAGTAAAGTTATCGTTGATATCGTTGATTTATTTTCTGAAAAGTGTTCCGAGATCCGAAGGAACTTCATGCCACAGCTAGCAGTGTTTCTACAGAGAACGGGGGTCATGATTTTGTTTTCCTTCACAAAATTTACCAGATTTGGACGCTCGATCCAAACCTCTTTTCTGGCAAGTAAAAAGGTCTATTGGCATCCCGATAATCCCGATGATGAAAAATGCGTTCGAATTCGATATTCGACTTTCGAATCTAGTATTATTACATCAGTCTAAGGGACCGTGGTTCAAACATAGAACAATAACCTTGCAAATCAACATTGTTTGGCAGGGGGGTAGGGGGTGCCTCAACTAATCTCTAGTGATAGAATTGCGGAAAAGTGTCTCATTATCAAGAAATGGCCTAAGTGTTCCAAGGACTTTTGGCAAGCATTGTCTGAATTTTATGTCACAATCACCTAAACGTGACTATTTTAAGAATGGCAAGATGTACTGTTGTCTCCTTTCAGAGATATCAACAATAAAGTTGATCAATGAAGGTCAAATATATGTCTGCTTGTCTTAGGGGCCGATTATATGAGAGTTTTCAGCCCGGGCTGGAATTTCAGCCCTGTTAAACGGGCTGAAAACTCAGCCCTCCTCTGCAGTCATCTCTTTGTAAAATTGAGTTTGCGATTACATGAGATAGTTTCAGCCCGGGCTGAAAACTCAGCCCGGGCTGGAATTTCAGCCCTCCTTGAGCTAGGAGGGCTGGGATTTCCAGCCCGGGTAAACGGGCTGAGATTTCTCATGTAATCGCAATTTTTTCCAGCCCGGGCTGAGAATTTACTTTGCGCACGCGCATTTTGGGTACAGCTCGCGCAATAACAGAGCAACACGAAGTTTGTTAATGTTTTGGAGCAATATATGGATCTAGCTGGGCTGCAATTTCATAAAAACAGTCTCTAGTCATGCAGAAATTCTTCTTCCAATTGCTCTCAGTAGCACTCTGACTCTGACCCAACATATTCTGCCACCATTGGTCTGTTCTGCCTTTCTGAAACCATACTGATCTCCCTTTTCGTCATAGTTGACGAGCTAAGGACTTGTTTCCTTTTCTTTGCCGTGATTATAGATGAGATGCTAATACCTTGTTATTTCTAAGTTCAAACATCTTATATGTCATTATAAGCCCATACAGTTGAAAATTCAAAGCTAATAAGGAACTGAACTGGAGAACATAGAAGAATAGAAGGCCAACATCTTCCGCGCCATTTTGTGCGAAGCCATTTTAAAGTTTTGAACTTCGAACAATTTTGGCGCGAATTCAGTTGTTAATTTCAGCCCGGGCTGGCATCTTTCATATAATCGCACGCCAATTTCACCTCGGCTAGCCGGGCTGAAATTCCAGCCCGGGCTGAAACCTCTCATATAATCGGCCCCTNATGAGAGTTTTCAGCCCGGGCTGGAATTTCAGCCCTGTTAAACGGGCTGAAAACTCAGCCCTCCTCTGCAGTCATCTCTTTGTAAAATTGAGTTTGCGATTACATGAGATAGTTTCAGCCCGGGCTGAAAACTCAGCCCGGGCTGGAATTTCAGCCCTCCTTGAGCTAGGAGGGCTGGGATTTCCAGCCCGGGTAAACGGGCTGAGATTTCTCATGTAATCGCAATTTTTTCCAGCCCGGGCTGAGAATTTACTTTGCGCACGCGCATTTTGGGTACAGCTCGCGCAATAACAGAGCAACACGAAGTTTGTTAATGTTTTGGAGCAATATATGGATCTAGCTGGGCTGCAATTTCATAAAAACAGTCTCTAGTCATGCAGAAATTCTTCTTCCAATTGCTCTCAGTAGCACTCTGACTCTGACCCAACATATTCTGCCACCATTGGTCTGTTCTGCCTTTCTGAAACCATACTGATCTCCCTTTTCGTCATAGTTGACGAGCTAAGGACTTGTTTCCTTTTCTTTGCCGTGATTATAGATGAGATGCTAATACCTTGCTATTTCTAAGTTCAAACATCTTATATGTCATTATAAGCCCATACAGTTGAACATTCAAAGCTAATAAGGAACTGAACTGGAGAACATAGAAGAATAGAAGGCCAACATCTTCCGCGCCATTTTGTGCGAAGCCATTTTAAAGTTGTGAACTTCGAACAATTTTGGCGCGAATTCAGTTGTTAATTTCAGCCCGGGCTGGCATCTTTCATATAATCGCACGCCAATTTCACCTCGGCTAGCCGGGCTGAAATTCCAGCCCGGGCTGAAAACTCTCATATAATCGGCCCCTTACAAGCTGATCATTCTGATTTCCTTTGCATGCAATTTCCAGTCAATTCTCAACAACAAGCCAATTTACATGTTCCTCTTTGTTTCTAATGCCTTTCAATTTACGCGGGTAAGACAATGCAGCCTGACAATAGGCGACGCTACGTCAACAAGTCAAAACAATGACTATAGAATTTCCGCACTTGCTCGGTAGGAAAATGAGTTTGATTTTGGCTATTACTAAAAAAGGGAACGGGGAACCGGGGAACGGGGAATCGGGGAATTGGGGAATTGGGGAATCGGGGAAAACTGGAAACGGTAAGAGATATCGGTATGGAGTTTGTGGTATCTTAAACAACTACTATATACAAGACTACTGCACAAAACTGAAGAAAATCCCCTAAGGAATCTAGCCAGAATACTCAGTCAAACGTGCAGTTTGTGAAAAATTACTAAAATGGGGAATATGGAGACCAGAAGCTTTACAGAGAAAAGAAGCATATCATTCGATAGCTCTTGGCCCCAAAGTTTCAAAATTTCAACAACCTAACTCGTATTTGCAACGTGGATTCCACAATCGCGCAGATTAAAAATTACTAAAACAGGGAATCGGGGAATCGTAGCCTGTGTTCCAGACCACTTGAAACGAAAGGATAGTGGTCTGTGCAACTGAACGCAAGTCCGTGTTCAGACGATGAATTGAATTGCCAAATAATTAACTGATCTCGAATAAATTTAGAGTAATCCCCAGACTTTGAATAACATTAGCGCAAATAATAAAGCATGCTGATTAGCACCCCAAATCGTACTCCCGAGATTTCGAAAAACAAAGTTAGGATTTACATCAAAGAGCCATCCGCTGATCCTCAGATTCACCATTACCCATGGGATGAAGAAGTGTGTTTTAATTGCTCCTGGCGCGCGCCAAAGTGCAATTATCAAAAAATAAATGTGCACCTCATAATTTCAGAAGCATTGATTTCTATCGTTACGCTTCTCCAAGAGTTTGAAACAAAAATGCAGGTCCCCTCTGCATTTAAATTAGCCGATGAACTACAATTGAATCCTCTTTCCATCAGAGAACCATGTAGAAGTAACAGTAAACAACACTTGCCGCTGAAATGATCGTTCCTTTGATGTTTGGGCCACATAGTAAGTTGTATGGGCCTCTTTTTGATATTAGTAATTATGCGAATAATTAGTTGCGTATATTAACTTTTCTTCAGATTCTCAAGAAAATTTCTGAACACGGATTTGCGCTCCGTTGCACAGACAACTGTCTTTTCGTTTCAAGTGGTCTGGAACACAGGCTAGGGAATCGGGCAATATGGAAACTACATAAGCTATGAGAAAATTTCAAACTGCAGCATCGACTTCTCCTCAGAATTTAGTCAATTCTCAAGTTTCATGCTGATATGTTGTATAGGTTAGCCATAGCAGAGCTCGAAAGTTTGGATTTTTCATCATTATAAGCGCAATTTTAAGAACATGAAGCTATTCAATTTAGGTCTGCGCGACACGACTTGGTGTCATTTCCTCACGCAGCTTATTTCACAGCGTTAATGGCATCTCTCGTGGGGTAAGTCGAACAATGTTGAGGCAATTGAAAACGTTCTTTATCCATGGCTATTGAAATCGACGCATTCCTGTTGTGCATTCATCGAAGTCTGTTGAGACAGTTGCTTCGTCAATTTCATGGGGGCTACATTTAACCATAACAAATTTGATTGCCTCATCTCGTGCAGAAAGGTCGAATTTTCTACCTTCACTAAGTCCCTGATGAAAAATGGAAGATCGAGAATAGTAGATAAGTGAATAGACTGATTATTGCGTCCCTTGTATCCTGCTGGTAAACCTTGCTACATAGGGCCAAGGTCAAGTCTAGTAAGCGATTCCAGTAAAGTTATTGAATGGTTGTTAGAAAACATGCAACCACTTTTTCATTTGACCATGCAAAACTTGAGTAAGCTCTCTGATTGATCATTTTTTCATCTATTTTCATCTAGGGTCTATTTCTGTTTCCTGAGTTTTGCTGTCACCTGTGTAAGACGAAAATTTACCGCAAATGACTCAAAAGGATAATAATAATGGAAACTTTCATGATAAAATTCGAACTTAAATACATACAATTTAAAAGCTAAAAGATACCCTAATCAGACCAAACTACTCTCTATAATATAGGCATAGTATGGCTGTTTACACAAAGGTGTTTCTAAAGGTTCTGTAATAAAATATTTTGTAAAGACAGTTAAAAGTCCATGAGCTCAGGGTCAGTCCAATCTTTCATTCTCATGCAGAATATGTAATATGAAGATCTTATACAAATCTCAATCAACTTAGAAGCAATATATTTTACAGCAGTGTCATCAACATGCAGTTCTTTTAACATTTTAAAGAACTGATCTGATTCTCTTGAATATATCCCAGCAGTTGTCATTACAAGATTAACAAACTTGATATTCTTGTAGACGCGTTTTAAGGTACTGTCTCTTAAAGGGTGCTCGTATTTCTCTTTTTTTAGTTTTTCATTCTTCTCTGCATTTGTTTCGTGACCTACTGTTAGTTCAACGATGTAGAGGTTGTTCTTTTTATCGACTGCCAGAAGGTCAGGTCTTGAGCTTGAACCAGTTACTATTTCGGGTGACGAATAGGAAGGGAGATCGNCAGAAGGGCTGATAATGGCTGCGCAGGATCAAGCAATAAGGACGAATTGGATAAGACATAACATTGACAAAGAAGACATTTCGCCGTCGTGTAGGCTATGTGGTGAGAGAGATGAAACTGTCAGCCATGTAGTATCAGAATGTAAAGAGTTGGCTCAAAACGATTACAAAAAGGCAAGGCATGATAAAGTGGCTGCTATCCTTCACTGGCAGATGTGTCAAAAATATGGATTTCCCACTACTGCAAAGAGCTACGAACATTTTGTAGATAAGGAAATGGCTGTCTTAGAAAATGAAAATGTCAAACTATTATGGGACTTTTCCATCCAAACAGAAAAAAAAATAGACCATAACAAACCTGACTTGGTCCTGCTGGATAAGAAAGGAAAAACCTGCTACATTATCGATGTGGCATGCCCCTTCGATACAAGAGTTGAAAAGAAGGAGAAAGAAAAGTTTGAGCATTATACAGATCTGAAGTATGAACTTCTCAAGGTTTGGAACACGGAAGTGACAAAAGTATACATAATACCAATTGTGATTGGCGCTTTAGGAATAGTCACGAAGAATGTTGAAAAATATCTTGAAAAAATTGACTTCAAACCTGGCTTAGATCCTCTGCAGAAAGCTTGTTTGTTGGGTACTGCCAGAATAATCAGAAAAGTTTTGGACTACAGCGAATAGGACAAAATAGAACACTAGAAGACAAGGAAAGACGGTTTAGAAAGAAAGACTTTAGATCTATTATCTCAAGCCACGGGAGGTGACCTGATAATAGACAAGATACTGCTATAACATCGAGACCATGGGAAGAATTGCATAATAATAATAATAATAATAAAGATATTTATAGAGGAAGTCCTCATTCACTCGAAAGTGTTTTTCGTGGGTTGCCAGTTGGAATCCTATCAGTTTGAGCTCGCAACTGTAGGTTCCTAGATGGGTTTTTTGTCGCTTTTCCCTAAAAATGTTCTACTTCCCTTTCAACAAAGAGTCACTCATAAATAATTGTATTTACAAGCATCAAAACAAACATACCATTTAATTGATTTTGTCTGCTTGCAGTAAAAGACTTCTTTTCGTTCTTAGGACCTGTTAACAGTGCAAATGAAATCTGCTTCTCATCATATACAGTGTTCTTTCTCATCGCAATCACAAGTTGGCCCTTGTAGCTGGCAATCTACGTATCGTCTATGGTTTTGTCTTCTAAATTCCCTTCTTTCATCTCTGAATCTCGACATTTTTTTACCCTGACTTTTGAATTCTTATAATTTGCTGTAACGATTAAATATTGGTTATTTGGGAGGCGAAGGAGGTTCCTAAAGCTTCTTAAAATGAGAATTACTTGGAACAAGAAGAGATCAGACACAAAATTAATTTTGGTTCAAACTTCTTCGAAATGTAAACCTAGACGTAGTTTTAAATTGAAGCAAAAAACAAATAGAAAATGTTCTTTGTCTCTTCTCCGCTAGGTCTAATCTTACAAAATTTGCTACACTTGGAAAAAACGTTATGATTCAAAATACATTATCTGAGAAATTATCTGAAAAAATGAAGACATAAATTAGACAGGCAAAACTTCTACGTTCTTCTTTGAGGGGAGATTGCCATCACAAAACGTAGATTGTCAAAGTAACTTTTCTGATATAGTATGGGTATACATAAAAATGGAACATTAATGCGATATTGGTGTATCTAAAGGCCCTTAGGCAACCGGCGTGAATTGCAGCCCTATTTGCAAAGGGCCTAACCTCATGCTGCATGAAAACAATTTTGTGATGTCGCTCAAGTCAGCAGCACGTTGTGAATGGGGAAGACCACCTCATACAGTATCACTGAAATTGATATACTTGGTTAGAGTCTAAATTATTGATTGCTAAAAAGGAAGTTGAAGATTTTTTTAAATTTTTGTATCAGCCGGAAAATCAGCTGTAATTTAGCTATTCTTTTTTTTTAATGTAGCCTACGTAAAGTAAATTAATGATGATGATGATGATGATGAAGTCTACTTTTGCAGATCCATGAAATCTGCGAAAGACAAAACAAACAATTGCAATGCATGCCGGTTGCGCAAGAGCCTTTAATCATTTGTGTATTTGAATATTGGTGTATTCAAATACCTGTTGTTGTAAATATCATTCTGCTTACAATTTCTTGAGATAATTCTAACAACAGAATATCACTAATAGATATATACAGTATAATTAACAAATTGATATGTCAGAATATGGGGTTTGAAGGTCAAACCTCGAGATGATTTTGGTATAACAATTCAGTGGATGAATCATGGAGATTAAGCGTCAATGTATTAACTCTATATGGTTCAATCAATCAATCCAATTCATCAAATCAATCCAATCAATCAATCCAATCAATCCAATCAATCCAATCAATCCAATCAATCCAATCAATCAATCAATCCAATCAATCAATCAATCAATTCAATTCAATTCACAACCTCGTCCCCATGGCCCAGAAGGAGGCTGGTGACATCCAGCATGGCAGCCTTTTTGGGCCATGGTACCGGGTGCCAAAATCGTGGTATATTTGACGCCATTTTGTTTTGCATGAATTATCAGCTACAGACTTATTACTCTTATCATTTATTACTCTTTTGTCTCCGTTTTCGATATAAACAAAGACACTGATTGAAATCAACGATTTATGTTAAAATTTGTTAAAAGTCTAATTGGTCATGGTCACGTGATATAGTACCTCTTCATGTTGAATGGAAAGTAAAGATTTGAACGAAAAGTTTTGAACAAAATTTGGAAAGTGAACGATTGAAGCGACGAATATTTGCTTGTGTTTCTCGATGTTAAATACACTTTCATTTGAAAGCACTGATATCAAGTGGCATGCAGAGGAATTGTTGAACTGTTCATTATCGTTCTGGAAGTATCTGTTTCGTACAAGCCGCTGAGTTTCTGCATTGTTTGCGTGTTGTTGAAGGAAGTCA
>REGM01000065.1:1101163-1111536 GCA_004194415.1 Aurelia aurita
ATGTGCCGCCCATATAAGTGGGTATTTGGGTCCAAAATTCTCTAAACAAGGGTCTTTTTTCGGCAGATTTTCCATAAACATGGGTCGATTTGGCTGAAATCGCCAAAAAATGGCTAAAAATGGGTGGTTTTCCCCCAAAATTCACCATAAAAGTGGGTGGCTTTCTGAAAACCGGGCGGCGGACCCCCCTCCATTCCCAAGTCCATTTACCCCCCCCCCCCCCCGGGAGTTTCATACGAGGGGGATTTCACTCTTTCGAAACAAAATGATTTTTAAGGATTTCTGATGGAGTTTTCCTGAAAACAAAGGGATCTTTGCCAAAAAACGTGTACGAGATTTTTGGGAGTGAAATGCACCTCGGTTTCAGAATATCTGACTTCAAAACACATTAATAAATCTTCGGTTCGATGTGGCCTCCCTGAAATTGACGAAGCAACTGTCTCAACAGACTTCGATGAATGCACAATAGGAACGCGTCGATTTCAATAGCCATGGATAAAGAACGTTTTCAATAGCCTCAACATTTTTCGACATACCCCATGAGAGATGCCATTAACGCTGTGAAATAAGCTGCGTGAGGACATGACACCAAGTCGTGTCGCGCAGACCTAAATTGAATAGCTTCATGTTCTTAAAATGATGAAAAATCCAAGCTTTCGAGCTCTGCTATGGCTAACCTAAACAAGATATAAGCATGAAACTTGAGAATTGACTTAATTCTGAGGAGAAGTCGATGCTGCAGTTTGAAATTTTCTCATAGCTTATGTAGTTTCCATATTCCCCGATTCCCTGTTTTATTATTTTTTAATCTGCGTGATTGTGGAATCCACGTTGCAAATACGAGTTAGGTTGTTGAAATTTTGAAACTTTGGGGCCAACAGCTATCGAATGATATGCTTCTTTCCTCTGTAAAGCTTCTGGTCTCCATATTCCCCCATTTTAGTAATTTTTCCCAAACTGCACGTTTGACTGAGTATTCTGGTTAGATCCCTTGGGGATTTTTCTTGAGTTTTGTGCAGTAGACTTGTATATAGTAGTTGTTTAAGTAGTAATGTCCTTTGATTTTGACAGTATACAGGACAGTTTACAATCTTTTAAGATACCACCTTTGGAAGCAAAAGAATCGTTGACAAAGCAGATTTCTTGATAAAAAGGAAGGATACTACAAGTTCTCACGCAAAGTTTTTCGGTGTGATTTAAATTCTAATCCTAGCTTGTTGACCTATTATTAAGCCGGTCGTGTGCTAGAAAACAAAGAGTAAACCGCATTATATATATCGATTCCTTTGTTTACATGTTTTAAGCCTTGATTGCTTGACCCGGATTACATTGGGGCTTAGTTAACCTTGCTGTTTGCATTTGAAGTGGCATCAGTAAAATTCCCTTTTTTCAGGACTTACAAATCCACTAGGTACAGGTATGAAAAAGCTACTTTATACCCAAGGAACCACTCGAATGGCTCCAAATTGTTTAATTTTTTTAGCAAGGTTAGTCCACGACGACAGTTTGATTCAATTCTGTCAAAAGACGATCTTGAAACTTCCTTCAAAAATGACTAGAAAGGAGTTGGGTATAGGGAGTGTATAGGTAGTGTAAGAATTTCTCCAAGAAATAATGGAAAGTGACTGGGAGAGTCGTTCTAAGCCAAAGTAAAGATTGGCGTTAAAAAACTTAACAGACAAACTATCACAGTCAAGGGTTCCATTTTGCGTGCAGGAAGGCACTAAATCGTAAGACACTTTCTAAGACAAAAAAATGTGTATGCCAAAAAATTTCCTTGATGTGGTGATTGATAGAAAATTGTTACAAAATTTCCAAAGTTTCCAATTTGAAACTGGTAAACATGGAATCGAGATAGGCATTCTAAGCCGGAGAAAATGATGTTTACTCAAAAAAAATTCTTGGGGATGATAACACAATCAAAACTCTTACAAAATGGCACAAAATAGTTAAACATTTATACTTTACATCCGGCAAACATGGGATTGGGGGAGTTTTTCTAAGCGAAAATAGATTTCATGTCCTCAGAAAAATGCATGCCCTTCATTTCCATACCCTCAGTTGATTTGCCCTGGTCACATCGCTGTCCCTAAGGAGAACATGCATTTTTATATACGCTCAGTAGGTCCGGAAAAATTTTCATGGTATTCTTTTTTAATATCACTGTTAAAATTAAAAAACAACAACAACACAATACAATATTCTGTGCCATCAACAGCAGAAATAGACAATCGAAACTTAATATAATGATACAGAAAATTAATAAAATATGCAAATACAAACTGATAACAAGATAAACTGATGGCGAGAATTACTTTAAAGGAAGAGCATACAGTGAGAGTTATGTCTGCCAATTTCATTTTCTCCGAATGAGGGACGTGACACGAATATGTACCAGAGTCATTTTGGTAGCAGAAACGACCTTAAGCTCGTTCCCTGAGTTATTTAGTGAAGCTCCATTCAATTTCCAAGTTATCTTTGATGTGGGGCAATCTGTTGGTGAACAATTAATTGTAGCATCTTGTCTCTCGTTGATTGTCGATGAAGGGTTCAATGTTATTTTCCTTAAAAAATCATTTAGATTTGTTGTCAATAACTTCAAACAAACGCATTCAAAACATCACAATCACATCTTAAAAGATCTATGTGAACAAAGTCCTGTCATCATATACATATCAAATAACCATCAATATTCTGACATTAAAATTGAAGCTTAACCCTAATCCATATGGGCTTTTTTCAAGCTACCATTTATGGCGAGGGGTGGATCCCCCCCCCCCCTCTGAAAACAGCCTAAGACTAACCAGAATTCAATATAACTTGGCACAGTTATAGAACAAGTAATTTGCAACATGTAGCACAATTTGGGTGTGGTTGACACGCCCTATGACGTCAGAGTGGCGTCATAAAGTTGAAAATTGACGAAAATCAGGTTCTCAACTTAAATTTGAGTTTAATGAAGATTTTGCAGGAAATGTATGCGGTTTTTGGTCTAGTTTGTCAGAATACTTGCTGATAAATGTTATTTTATTGTAAATAGCGATTTTGGAATGTTGTTTTGGTAGACATTATTCAATTCTGATGACGTATTTTATGTTATAAACTTGTTCCATGTAAAAATAAACAAAGAGAAGCGGCAAAATGGTGATAATCCATCACAAATGCATCATTGGAGTGTTTTTAATTGGAAAAGTTGGACAAACTTCAAAAAAATTGTAAATTAGGCCAAAATGGCGGCCAAAATGACGTCATAATAAAAAATGCTGACGTCATTAAATTCCAAAAATTCTTGTATCAAATTAAAGCCCTTTTTTTGCTGATTCCTTTGATATATAATACTTCATAATTTGATCAAATCTTGCCCTTGAAATCATCAAAAACAATGATTTTGCTGTTACCTGCTTCAAAATATGGGCATGTCACGTGACCTTTGAGGTCTATTGTTTAAATTTTTTTTCATCAAAATGTAGATATTAGATAATTGATAAAATTCAGGGAGGTTTGGGGGATATAGCTGATGTCGTTGAAAAACGCTGCAAGAAAAACCTCGAGGGGGTGGATTCCACCCCCCATATGGATTAGGGTTAAGGGACGTAAATGTCGTTCTTAACGCCCAACGCCTCTACTGCTCGACGGACTACAAATCAATGACGTTATCAATTTACATACTATCATACAGCTACTAGGCAGAATTGTAAGCACAAAAGGTTCGCTGTGTGGCAGCTTGTAGGATCGTATCAAAATTGAGGATGAAACTTGCAATGAAATAACAAACTGCGATGGGGTACTCTTTCCCTCATCCAGCTTGGGGTAATCTTTCCCCTTTTGCGACCTGGGGTAATCTTTCCCCTTTTGCGACCTGGGATGATCTTTCCCCTTTTGCGACCTGGGGTAATCTTTCCCCTTAAACGACCTGGGGCAATCTTTCCCCTTATACGACCTGGGTAATCTTTCCCCTCAAACGACCTGGGGTATATTTCTCCTTAAAATATTGTTGTATATTTTCCCTCTAAGACACGGGGTATATTTCCCCTATAAGGATTCTAATAAATCAATGAAATATAGACAATCTCCTAGGGGGAACTTTTAGACTACCTGACAAGAAAGGGGTAGACTGTAGATGGGAAACATTACCTAATTTGTGCTTAATACTAAGGTAAACTGCCGCTGTTCAGCGGCCTAACGGCCAACATTGAGTCCAAGCCACCACACAGCATTTTAGACGGTTCCTGTGTATGTAATGACCCAACTTTGGCACTTGCCATGCTTTTGGCCTAGTGATTCAAGTGTTACGCGGTTACTTGTCTGGAAAAAAGTTAATATTCCATGAACCAATAACTGTGTATTAGTCAGCCAATCTGAGGACAACTGCAGCTGCTGTTGTTCCAGCTCCAACTCGGAAATAATGCAAAGTGTAACATGTATTGCTAGAAGTTTGCTGTAATAATGATTGTAAGTCATTGATTTCTAAAAAGTAAAGTAAATTATTCTATATAGCACAACTATCTCTAAGTCCATATGTTCTGGAGCGCTTACAATTCCATTAGTTTCCTTATGGAAAATGAATGTTGCCCCTAGCACAATTCTTGAGGCTATTTTTCCCATCATACTACCTGGGATATATTTCCGTTCTAAAACCTGGGGTGAATTCCTATCTAAAACATTGGGTATATTTCCCCTATGAAGCCTGGGGTGTATTCCCTTCTAAACGTGGGGTATCTTTCCCCTTCGAACATAGACATAAAAAGGGTGCTCTTTCCTTCGTGCAACGTGGGGTAATCTTTCCCTCATGCAATGTGGGGTAATCTTTCCCCTCGTACGACCTGGGGTAATATTTCCCCTAATACGACCTGGGGTAATCTTTCCCCTCACACAAGCTGGGGTTTTATTTCCTTTTAAAACCTGGGGTTTATTTTTCCCCTTTAAACATAAAACAGCAAAGAGGGTTCTCTTTCCCTCGTGCAACCTGGGGTACTCTTTCCTCTCATAGAACCTGGGGTAATCTTTCCCCTAATACGACTTGGGTTTTATTCCCCTTAATATCTGGGGTTTATTTCCCTATTTTACATAAACATACAGGAGGGTGCTCTTTCCCTCACGCAACCTAATGCGATATGGGGTAACATTTCCCCTAATAAAACCTGGGGTAGTCTTTCCCCTCACACAACCTGGGGTTTATTTCCCCTTTTAACACCTGGTGTTTATTTCCCCTTTAAACATAAAGGAGCGTGCTCTTTCCCTCACGCAACCTGGGGTATATTTCCCCTTAAAACCTGGGGCGTACTTCCGTTTTGAAATCTGGTGTGTATTTTCCCTATTTAATTAAAAACAATTTCATTACAGAAAAAGATCAAATGCTGGACAGTGCGAGTTTTAACAGTTTGCCAAGTGATTATAGATTTCGCAAACTGGGCATAAATTTTGATTTGTCCAGAAAATAAATTGTTGGTGTTGTGTTTTGTATTCGCGTTGTTTGAATTAGCTCTAAGTGGTAGGGTACACACTTTTCTTTTAAGCTAGAGGTACACCTGGTTTTTAATCTTCTGGATGCTTTTCTTGTGTTTAACCCTATCTGACCTGGGGGGCGGATTCCGCCCCCCTAGTATATTTTTGTTTCCGCTATGTTCGATTTATGTAGAAGGCTGAGATTTAGTAAGTTTGACTTTGTATCATAGAGCAATGAAACTGTAACAATTTTGACATTCTATATTTATCACTGTCTCCATGGTTACCAAGTTGTCATCTGGCATTCTGTGAAAATTAACTTTATATCTCTCTTATTCTTTTTTAATTGGTCCAATTAAGCTCAAATCTTTGATTTACATATATTTTGATCTATATTTTTCATTTCTGTATGAAAAGTTAAGTTTAATGAACTTTTAACATGCTTTCATTTTTATGACATCATTCAACATCATATTGATTATTATGCTCTAGCAACAACAACAACAGCGCTAATTGAATTAAAATTTTAAATAATCATTGTTTATATGATGAATAACATTTGTGCCAAGTTAGGTGGTCATATCTGATATAACAACTGAAATAAAGAGAGGGGGCGGAATCCGTCTTAGGTCAGATAGGGTTAAGACAAGTATTTAAGTTTGATTTTGGCCCAGCGAATATGTAACCATTTAAATAACAGGTGTACCATATTGGATGCCATTGTTGGGTTGGTGTGCAAAATATCTATCATACCATTTCTGCAGAAGTTTCCAGTCACTTGGCGGTACCAGGCATATTTGAAATCCACTGTTCACCTCTAATTTTGACATATAGTCCCTTGACCTTTGATATTTAGGATTTTTCCCCTTCGTACATTGCTCCATCGCTTCTTTATATGTTTCTATCTTCTAAATGAATCAGGATGCTTGAGTAAAAAGTTGCATATATCAGTCCTGCATATGTCTGACCTGCACCATTATTGAAATAAACTTGTTTCCAAAATTTTGCAATATAAATTAGATTTTTTGGTTGTGTCCTGCCTTGTTTTGCGAGCAAGGCATGGGATATATTAAAACTAGCACAAACCATAGTGAGTGCTACGTAATGGTTGTACCTGCGAGGTACTTGATAAAACTTTTCCATGCTTTTCATTCCTTTTTCAAACGTTTACGTTCACGAGTCGAGTTGTGTGACAAATTTACAACAAGTTCATAGTGCTATGATGCGTGTACTTGATTGTTGATAACAGATGCTTGGCGCAGACAATAGAAACAGTTAAAGCGGAGGAGGAAGACATAGGACGCCTCCTTTGGTGATGTTCTGAGAATGCCAAGTACCCTTATGGTTACATTTTTTGGGACTCATTTGCAGACTCATGCGTAAATTCTGTATGCATGTGTGTTTGGGGGAAGTACTTTTTCATTTCGAGTGATACTGCTTTCATTAAATTTTGCACTACCATTATCCAGGTATATTTTAACCCGAAGTAGTGGAAATTCAGCCTTATACAAAGAGGCAAGCATCGTGCATTCTATGTTGGTTGTAGTTACATGGGCTCCTTAACGAGAAGTTTAACTTTATTGTTAGATCATTCCTATAAGACACTGCAGGTAACAAATACCGATAACAAACATCTGCAATGACAAAGAGTTGTTGCTTACATAGTTCTCGCATACAGAGTAGACAGATCCAAAGAATTCCTTAAAGGTATTAAAAGTCGTTTGATGTGTTCTACACTATACATGTCTAGGTAACTATGGACGTTTCCAATTATCTACCACCTGCATTTGAAAAAGTACCTTTTTTCCTTCGAATGCGAAACAATAGGAAACAATTATATTTTTGGAAACTTTAATTCATATTAAACAAATAGAGATCCAGGTAGATCCCAGTACTTTGTCTATTTTCTTCAATTTTTGTTTCATTCCAATATTTTTAAACATGTGAAATTCAATTTTCTCCACCCGGTAAATTATTGTTCTTCTGTCTTGCAAAGTGTAATATTCTGTTTACCCTCATTCTTTGCATAGATAAACGAAAAAAAAAACTGTATTCTCGATCAATCCTTCACTGCTGACTGCTTACCTCAAATGCATTCGTTCAGATGAATTGTAGGGCAACTGGAGTACCGAGTGCAACAAATTATAAATTCTACAGGAATGGGCTTTTAATTGGCAATACCACTGATGGTAAACTATCTTTCAATGTAAATCCGTCTAACTGTAGCAGATATGTTGGTGAATACAAATGCGTACCTGAAAGTACAATTGGAGATGGAGAAGTGAAAACAGAAGAGATTAATTTCGATTGTAAGTTTACTAAAATTTCCTAGTGCCGGCATTTTCTTTCATAAGCAACAATTTCCCATACAGTATCTCTCCCCTCTCCCACTCCGAAGTTTTCTACATAGCGTGAGATATTTCTCTGAAAATTCGTGGCAATTTCTATTTTTGATTACAAAGTACTTTATAATCTAAGACGTGGCTTCGTGGTCAGTAAGAAAGAAGGTAAGAAAGTAAGAAAGAAAGTCACGCTCATTATTGTGACTGATCAGCATGTTATCACAGATAATTAGCACTTTGGCAAGCAATTATCCCCCTGCGCATGGACAACTTGACATCGGCATTCTTCATGCTTTATGTTGAGCGGTCGAAAAACAGAATCATTACAGTCCCTTAATCTCTTAACTGACGGGCAACCCTTGCACGCCTTTTATATAGACTGATTAAAATGAGTCCCAGTTATCACTTACCAAAATGAGAATACCGCCAATTTGTTAATAGTGATAAGTATGATGATGCAATAAGTCTAGTGTTCATTGGGCCACACACAGATTATGGCGGCAAGTCAGTTCTTGTGAAAGATTACTTCAAGATCTCGGCACAATTCCGAGGTATGTCTCCTAAGAGAAAAGCGACCAAATTGAATCGGTAAACTTTCAGCTATCGGTTCTTATTCTGGCATATATTCCCGTTATTGCTCAAACAAGAGGAGTCCAATCCAAAGTCAACGAGTAGCACTGACTGTGGTACAGTTTTCTGTTTTTAATCTTCTGGTTCTAAATGCAGTTATTTAACCCTATAGTGGTTGGGCTATCTGAACTACCCAATTTTGGTTGGGAGGGGGCAAAATAACCCCCTCCTACCTAACACTTGACTGATAATAGGTAGAGCAACAAGATTTGGTCTGCTAAGAGCTCCGGGCATGTACTTTTCAAAAATATAAAAAGTAACCTAAAATTTGCCAAATATATTGCCCATGTCAGCATTTTCCTTTGTGTGGTCCAGAAAAGCGGCAAAATCAGCCAAAAACAAGAAAAATGAGATAAAATCAAATTTAGAGCACAATTTCCATCCAAGCATCAACATTATGATAGAATACATCAAATAACACTACTCTGCAAAAGAAATTTGCAAAATATTGCGATTTTGCTACTTTTTTCGCGAGAATTGAGATTTGGGAATTTGCGATTTTGACAGGGTCAGTCCCGGAAAATTGCCTCCCTCCCCCTCATTCGTCAAAATCTTTCAATGAAACTTTATGAGTACTTGCACAATAGGTAGTTGCTAAAAGTCAAAGAGTTTCGTCGTTGTAATTTTTAACCTTGCGGCGTTATCAGAAAAAATCTACTAGGGGGGAGGGCAAATTTGCCAGCCCAACCAAAATAGGGTTAAAGAGTTTAATGCTTGCTCACGAGAAAGACATAACATATATTCGATCTCTGATGTTTGCTTTCCCGCAAATGAGATAATTTCTCCTCCACTCCTTGATCGTTCTCTAAGCCATTATGGCCTAGATTCTTTCCTTTAATTCCCACAACTCCGATTACTCAGTACGAAAATACATGCCAAAATGCATTGTTTATGAACTAATGAGACTAATGATATAATTTGTGGACCATTTACGCGATTTCAGTCGAAGATTAAAACGGATTACAACTGTGCTATTTTCTAGATGTCATAAAATAATACGAACGAGTCGAAGCTGTGGTGAACAGCAATGGAAATCCGCAAAGGATGCTAGTCAGTAAAGTGTCTTTTATGGCGCATTACAACTGGAAAGAAAAAACTACTCAAATATCACGTGACATGCTTACATTTAGGAGAACGAATTGAAAGATCTTGAAGTTTTTGATAGTATTTATGTTAACCCTAATCCACATGGGGGAGGGGGGTGGAATCCACCCCCCCTCGAGGTTTTCCTTGCAGCGTTTTTCAACGACATCAGCTATGTCCCCCCAACCTCCCTAACTTTTATCAATTATCTAATAGCTACATTTTGATAAAGCAAATTAAACAATAGACCTCAAAGGTCGCGTGACATGCCCATATTTGGAAGCAGGTAACAACAAAATCATTGTTTTTGATGATTTCAAGGGCAAGATTTGATCAAATTATGAAGTATTATATATCAAAGGAATCAGCAAACAAAGGGCTTTAATTTGATACTGGAATTTCTGGAATTTAACGACGACAGCATTTTTTATTATGACGTCATTTTGGCCGCCATTTTGGCCTAATTAGCAAATTTTTTTCATTTTGTCCAACTTTTTCAATTAAAAACACTCCAATGATGAATTTGTGATGCATTATCACCATTTTGCCGCTTCTTTTTGTTTATTTTTACATGGAACATGTTTATAACATAAATTACGTCATCAGAATTGAATAATTTTTACCAAAATAACATTCCAAAATCGCTATTTACAATAAAATAACATTTATCAGCAAGTATTCTGACAAACTAGACCAAAAACCGCATACATTTCCTGCAAAATCTTCTTTAAACTCAAATTTAAGTTGAGAACCTGATTTTCGTCAATTTTCAACTTTATGACGTCACTGTGACGTCATAGGGCGTGGCAACCACACCCAAATTGTGCTACATGTTACAAATTACTTGCTCTATAACTGTGCCAAGTTATATTG
>REGM01000065.1:1113877-1145218 GCA_004194415.1 Aurelia aurita
TCTCAAACCGGTTTGAGATTAAGTGGTCTCGGGTTCAAAGTTCACATTGGCATTGTTTTTCTTGGCGCCAAACAGATGACGATGAACAATCGCAAGCATTCTTGCGTCATTCGATAAACAACACAGGTCTCAGACCGGGGCGAAACTTCATGTAAACGCACAAGGAAATAAGCTCTCAGGCCAATATTCAGATCGGGGTGAAATTTCAAACCGGTTTGAGTTTCTCGTGTAAACGGACCCTTATTGTTGCATAGCAAATACCGCATTATAGACATGGTCAATTGACCTAATCAAAGGGGAATATACCAACCAATTTGTCATGCAACTGTATCTATTTTTGGAGTTTCATGATTTCAGGACTTTAGAGGATTCTTACATGAGGACATTTCCTGCACAAATTGCTATTGACCACAATCTTAAACATTTTGACGAACATTTTTGTGAGTAAACCCAGTTCGCAGCACTCTCTGACTATTGTTATTGCTAGTAACTAAATTTATAATATAGACCAATTTACAATATTCATGGATTAAAAAAGAAAGAAAAACGAAATCATCCAAAAGTCAAATCACCCTAAAGGTATTGTTATGGTTATCCTCAATAGGTGAATTAATATTTTGATATTTTGCTGATAACTTTCGGTAACTTGGTTGCAGAGCAATAAATCAGCAAATGTATGATATTCTCTTAGATCAAAACCAGAGCTAGAGAAGAGCTAACGATTTTAGGGAAAGCAGAATCATCAAGAATCGACTTTTCATAACTCATGTGAGCCGTGTCAAGTCATTCAAGGAAGGAACTACAACAGGTCATATCAAGACCAAACTTCTTGTTGCACACAACTGATCGCTGGTATTTGATTCTACTACAAAAGGGAGGATAACTGCATGAGAATGATTATCTTCCATTCCAAATAAGGCTCTGCCAGTGATATTGAAGAATACAAATCAAGTTAAAGAAAATAAGACAACAATTTCCTTATCCAAGAAAAAATATGAATTTAAATCAAATAAAACTTTGATTGTGCATTTCAGTCAGTAGTGCAAATAGATTTGCTTACATATTGTTGCATAGGGTCTGCATTCAGGGGGTATAATGTGTAGGCTGGTGGTAAATTGGGTAGTCTTGACAGCTGGAAAACGGTAGATTGTGAGCTGCTCAGTCAACATTCAAACCATTAAGGAGAGTAGTTCAACCAAGTCAACATTTTTACGAATTTTATTCAAACTTTTTGCCTTACCAATTTTGCCCCAAGCTGAACCATTTTACCCCTATAATAGATCCTATTGCATTTATGAGTCCTGGAAATTATCAAAAAAGCAATCATTGCTGTTGTTCGATCGACAGCAACAGTTTCATTAGAAACATCCCCTGGTCTGTCTCTTTTTCAGAACTAACAAGAACATGTTTTATGTTTCGAGATAAGTTTCAAATAAGTTTCTAGCCTCTCTTCATATAATTGTAACCTTTTGTCCAAGAAGAAGAACACAGTGTCCAACGCAAACAACACATTATTAGATGTTCTCCATTTTTCCATTAACGGGAATCGAAGCATATAAAGTGGCTCAAGCCACTTGCGGTCATAGTCTAGCCTATCAAATTATCTAATTATCGCCTCCAAAGTTTTGAGTCTTGCAATTGAAGCCAAAAGAAGAATTCCTCATGTAGCTGTTTCGAGTCTAATCGCAAGAGGGGATTCTGACATCATGGAAGAGAGGAGAAATCATGTAAATCAAATCCTAGAACGTTCATTGGCTCCCTATCATATATGTTTCATTAAACACAATAATATCGACTTTGATTGGAGAGACTGCTTATGGAAAGACGGTATACATCTTAGTGATCATGGTAGTGCTAAATTCACAGGTAATTTCGTAAGATTTTTAAATAACCCTTGACTACTTAATGAACGAAATTACATCGATTGTAGCTTTATGGAGATGAAATCCAAAGTTGACACAGTTACTAACTCCTTAGAATATAGTATTACGTCTTCAGGGTCCTTAGGCACTGCTTCGTCTCTAGAAACAGATTCCGGCTGTATTTCGAAATCAGATATGTCAATGGCTCAAGGGCGGAATTCTGTAGAACTCCCTACACCTTTATCTAGCCCAACTATCTCTTCACAATCTGATGTTTCAGGTGATTTGGAAAATCTTTTTAGATTAAGAGTAGAGTACCATAATCACCCTCTCATTGGTTTTCTGAACATAAATAGTCTAAGATACAAGATCGTCGACCTTAGGATTATTGTTGAAAAGTTCTTGCCTGATATTCTCGTTATCGAGGAGACGAAACTTAACTCTGAATTCAATAATAACGTTTTTTTGATGAATAACTACCAAACACCCATGCGTCGCGATAGGAATGAGTTTGGCGGTGGCCTCATGCAATATGTTCGTAAGGGTGTTGTTTGCAATCGTGCCCCTTCGTTTGAAGTCTCAAATCTTGAACTAATCTGTTCTGAACTGACAGTTAATAAGAAAAAATGGATTATCTATAGCATTTATCGACCCCCTGAACCCAGAGATTTAGATTCGTTTTTCTCTGCACTTTCCATGTCCTTGAATTCAGCTTTAGACAAATATGACAATGTGATATTGATGGGAGATATCAACATTAATACGCTCGACAAAGAAAACGGTGCATATCAGAAGCTTGCAAACTTTTGCGACGTTTTCGGGCTCTCCAACTTAGTGACTTCCAAAACCTGTTTTACCAAAAACAGCAGCTCTTCGATTGACGTTATTCTCACTAATCGAGTGAGAAGTTTCCAGAAAACCTCAGTTTTTGAGACCGGTCTTAGCGACTATCATGGTCTTGTTGTTACAATTCTTAAATCACATATCCCTCGTCTTAAACCCAAGGTGATAAAGTATCGAAACTATAAAAATTTCGACCCAGTTAAGTTTCGTGCAGATGTTCGTAGAACTAATTTTGATGCCTTGGAGGACCCCGATGATTGTTATAATAATCTTACCCACAGCTTCCGAAATCTAGTGGACAAACACGCTCCCCTAAAGACTACGTTTGTGCGAGGAAATAGTGCACCTTTTGTGACTCGTGAACTAAAAAAGGCAATCTACACCAGAACGAGGCTAAAAAATAGATTCAACAAAAATCGTACAAATCAAAACGAAACAAACTATAAAAAGCAGCGCAACAAGTGTGTTTCCTTACGAAAGAAAGCAATTAAACAACATTTCAAAAAAGCAACTGCGGATGGTATAATTTCTAATAAAAAATTTTGGAATTTGGTTAAACCTTTTCTGTCTAATAAAGGAGGCTTGGTCAGTGATGATATTTCCTTGGTACATAACGACAAAATTGTAACTGATGACTATGAATTGACTGAGATCTTCAATGATCATTATATTAATATAGTCGAAAAAACAAGTGGACAAAAACCTTGTAACATTGCTGAGACAGTTGAAAATGATGACGATCGACAACTCGTTAGGCTTATTCTCGAAAAGTATAAAGACCACCCTAGTGTTCATGCCATAAGGGAAGGTAATGACAGCTCAATTTCTTTCTCATTTTATGAAGTGCAACATCATGAGGTCTGGAATTTACTTAGATCCTTGGACGAAAAAAAATCTACCGGTGAAGATCAAATTCCACCAAAATTAGTGTCTCTGGCTGCGGCTGAGCTTACCGTTCCCCTAACCCATGCTATAAACAGCTGTTTACAAAACCACAGGTTTCCAGATAAAGGAAAGCGTGCAGCAGTATGCCCTTTGGATAAGGGTGAAACAAATCGCACAGTTGAAAAAAATTTCCGCCCTATCAGTGTTCTAAATACATTCTCTAAAATCTATGAAAAAATTATGAAACAGCAATTAGTTCTCCATCTTGATACTACTCTCTCGATTTTCATAGGTGCATATAGAAAAGCATACGGTACGCAACACGTTTTGATAAGACTCATTGAAGACTGGAAGGCCAAACTTGACAATAATTATATTGTAGGTGCCGTACTGATGGACTTGTCAAAAGCATTTGATTGTATCCCACATGATCTCCTGATCGCGAAGTTAAATGCTTATGGCATAGATGAAAATGCCTTAGTACTAATCTATTCCTATCTTAAACGGCGCGAGCAATCCGTAAGAATAAACAATACATACAGTTCCTTTCAAACAATCTTATCTGGTGTCCCCCAAGGCTCTGTACTAGGCCCTATTCTTTTTAATGTATATATAAATGATCTTTTTCTGTTTATTAAACAGGCAACACTATATAACTATGCTGACGACAACACGCTTGCTTGTTTCTCTATGACTCTGCCAGATCTGGTGCGAGTCCTAGAGGAAGAAGCAGGCGTTGCACTAGATTGGTTAAAGCAAAACCATATGATTGCAAATCCATCAAAGTTTCATGCACTGTTAATTAAAAAAGATCAGACAACTACTAGTGGCGAGAAAATAAGGATCCAAGGAAAAACAATTGAGTCTGAAGATTCAGTAAAACTTCTCGGGATTCAACTAGACTATAAACTAAATTTTGATCCACACATTTCAGAACTTTGTAGAAAAGCTGCAACTCAACTTAATGTTCTAAAGAGGCTTCGAGCTTATATTGGTTTTGAAGAGCGAAAAGTACTTGTTCAAAGCTTTGTTTATTCAAATTTCAGTTACTGTCCTTTGGTTTGGCATTTTTGTTCAGCAAAATCAATGCATAAGATTGAAAAGATACAAGAACGTGCACTTAGGTTCCTTTACAGTGATAATGTCAGTTCGTATAATGACCTTCTACTAAAGTCAAAACGATGTACGATGCATGTTTCCCGACTTAGATCTCTCTCCATAGAAATTTTTAAGACGTTGAATAATCTGAATCCATCCTTCATGAAAGATATTTTTCAAATTAGATCCCCCAATTATTCCTCGCGAAATCCTAATAATCTTACTCATTACAGGCCAAATCAAGTTACTTTCGGCACTCACAGCCTCAAGTCCTTAGGACCACAGATTTGGAACTGCCTACCAAATGAGCTAAAGTCGGCTGACAACTTTAATAGCTTCAAAAACTTAATAGCTCAATGGGACGGTCCAACATGCAACTGTAATGCCTGTCGTTTTATTGTAAATAATGTATACACCGCGTAAATAAAATATAAAAAAAATAAAATCATACATATTCATTTGTTTATTTAATTTGGTTATGATTCAGTTGATTGTAAATATTCGAATTAGATTAGTTTCTTTTTATTTATAATTAAGAAGCTATTGTATTATTATATATTCGAATTAAAATAAGTTGACATCAGATATCAGTATTTCCTGTTGACGTACATCCGCTACCCAAATATGGTTCGGCATGTGTCACGGGCTATTGTCTTTGCACAACTATTTTCATCTATGGTTTATATGTGCTTAGATTCCCTTTAAGTATGTCCAGCCAACATAAACAAAATGGCTAGTTCTTAATTCATAATCATATAGAGTTTCTTTCATTCGGAAGCTGCTGGCTATGGCCAGAAGAAGGACCAACACGAAAGAAGCCAAATACTGGACTTGCCAAAGTCTCACTTTCTTTCCTCAGTCGATTACGGTAAAAGTAGCTGAGGGGGCAGGGAGAATGAGAAGGCGGAGGAGAAGAAGAGGGGAAAGTTCGACTTTTTTCCTTTGGTTCTTCATTAAATATTCATGAGCCTCTTTCACATGAATTCACATGATTCAGAACATACAGAATAAGCTCAAACCGGGGGGGGGGGGGAGGCGAAACGAAATCAACGAATCATGCCAAAAGTCCAGTCAGCAAGGTCGTGAGAAATTCTTAGAAAAAAAGCCTAGGCCTAAAGGAACAGAATTTTTGAGAAGACGGCATGATGTAGCACGACAACAAATGATGGCAGTAACTCCTGGTGCTACACCAAAGAAAACAGTCGACTTCTCATCACAGTGTGGAGACAATATCTGAGTTGTTTGTGGAACCGACTTGAAAGAGGCCTACAAAAACCCGTGCGATATAAATTACTAAAGAACTTTCCCAACTCCTTCTCCTCCGCTTTCTCCTTCTCTCTTTCACCGCAGCGACTTTTACAGTAATCGACTGAGGAAAGAAAGTGAGACTTGGGCAAGTCCAGTGGTTGGGCTTCTTTCGTGTTGGTCCTTCTTCTGGCCGGTTGGAGACTCTCACAACATGAAAGCATCTCAAACGAAGAAACTAGACCTTTTCCTTCACAAGTGCTAATATCGAGGAAATTGTACCCTTCAAAGTGGTTTCTTCCTTTATTGAAAATAATGAATTTCCCTCCAGCGAGCTGCAGCAAGACCACGCCGCTTCAAAACAATTTCTACTTTCCAATACTTTCCAAATGTCATGGTCTTCGAGGAGCTGCATTCAATTTGAAAATAATAAATCCGAAAAAAATTATCTAAATATGGATGCATTTATCTGAAAATAGGACCACCACTCTTATCAAATTACTTGGGCTTTACCAGGAAGCTTAGATCAAAACAATTTTAGTTTCAAATATTTCTTAGATAAATTCTCCATCTTATGAAATTGAAGTAAAACGGACAAGCAATATCTAGCCTGCGTGAATCCCCTACTGTTCCGTTGGGCTGAAATTTTTCGTTGAATTGAATTCTGAATACAATTCAACGAAACATTTCAGCCCAACGGAACAGTAGGGGATGCACGCAGGCTAGCAATATCGCGTTCCTGCAAGAAAGGTTCAAAGTTATCGAAAATATTCACTTCCGGTCATTCTCCTATACATTTGTATAGGGGCGTCAAAACAAGGCTGAACTCCTCGAGAAAGGTGTTGTCGGGCGTGACTTTGCATGGCAATGGAAGAGACTACTTCAGTTTCTTATAAGTGGTGTCTTATATAAAAAAAATTGCGAACGTCAGGCCTGATTGAAATATATACATCAAATCATAAGGAAATTACTACGGACACAAGATGTGCATCACCCTTTCGAGAAGACTTAAGAGATTTAAATAGCAAAAGAGTACTTACGGAATTGTTTCCAATATTTCAAAAAGCAAATAATTTTTGTCCAAAAGTACAACACTTTACAGGAGTGTGATGCCTCTCGAATATACATATGATGATGATGTCAATATCGCTGAAGGTGCTTTGGTTAAAGATGCTTTGCTTTGGTGGAAGATACTTTCCGAATGGAAGCACACCTTCAGAGCTCAATTTAATTCAGTTTCCGAACTCAACAATTCGAATGGACATGTACAAGTCGTTTTGGAAGTAAAAGAGAATGAACTCTCCTTTCTCTTTCCTTGAAGACGACTAAGGGCAGTCCCCATTTTACAATATTACAGTAAAAATGTTGAAGTAGAAGCTGCAAATTGTAAAGTTTCTTAATTATTCAAAGAATAGGCCTATAGTTTCTTATAAGCGGCTTCTTGTAAAGAATATTGTAAGAGCTAAAAATTTCATTTTGGACCAAAACTGCTGCTCCTTACTTGGAGGTTTCTGCTGCATAAAAGCTCAACCAAAATTAATTGCTCTATGTAAAAGAAATAAATCTTAGGTTCGAGTGTATCCAAGGTTTCTTAAATTTTAGGGCAGCTTCGTAGCAAAACTTTCTTAATAAATTGTTTTAATAAATGCATGAAAAATGCTTGGTTATTTTAAGAACATCGACAAAACAGTCGCAAATTGAATTATGACTTCAAAAAACCTTTTTATTTGGCAAGAAAAGCAATATTTTCAAAAGATAAGAGGCAACTCGTACTCTTTGTCTCATCTTAGTTTCTAATAATTCGCAACTTTTGTTCACCTCGCAACTCGCAACTCGCAACTCGCAACTCGCAACTCGCAACTCGCAACTCGCAACTCGCAACTCGCAGCTCGCACAATCAACTCGCAAATCGCAACTCGCAATTCCATCTCGCAATTAGCACCATACAATATCACATATATCTTATATTCATCTATCCCTCTCAATAGTTTGGTTTTACAGAGGGCATGAACCAAAATAACAGTCATTTCCAGCGTTTTTGCAAAAACGAATTCACCACTCCACTACTATATGATAAGTTGCCGTTGATGCCCTGTCTGACAATAGTCAAGGATAGCGCATCTTTAAACGCATCTCTGGAAAGACTAATGATTACGCAACATGACTGTAACAACAATGTTCCATTTTAAGAAGTTTTCAGAACAAATTTGGGTTCCCAAATTTGAAATAGCAGCTATTTCCCGAAGTCAAATTTCTCCCGACGAACACCTAGCAAGAAAGAAGCTGGAAATTCGAAAGCTCTACGCGATTGAAAGATGGAATTCCATGCAGTAAATTTGTCGAATCTCGAACTAACGAGCCACTAGAAGAACGCAGCGCTCGAACTTTATTCTCACTGAAGCGGCGGCGGAAGAACAATGGAATTTTTGGAACAAACAATTAACATGTAAGTTTATTTATAATTATGGTTTTAGAGAATTAAATATTGGTATGAAACTACCCAGGCTAGAGTGCAGTTTGCGGGCGACATTCGAACGTTGTGCTGTTGTATGTCATACAGTAAGGGTTAAGCTGAATTCACACTTGATGAGAAATTATCTGGAATAATGCGTCAAGAACGACGCTTCAAGTATGAATTCAGGTTTAGGGTATGCTTGTAAAAGGGTTATTAGGGTAATTTAGGGTTAGTTAGGGTAACTTAGGGTAAGTTAAGGTTAGTTAAAGTAAATCATCAGGGTTGGTTTAATTCAATATCTGCAAAAAGAATTTGACACTTAACGCCATCCGCAAAAACTGCTCTCGTACCTTTTTAACAACCATTGAAGATGTTGATGACATAATAGAAAGCTTGTTCAGTGATAGCATTAACAGGGGGAATTTGGTTCTAGCCAATCAGCGACTTGGTCATCTTTAAACAAGCCAATCATATTGCTTCTTTAAAAAATAGGAACAATAGTCGTCTTGACGTAATAGATGACCAACAAGATTGTAAACAGACATCCTCGCAGCTTCTCGCTGCAAAACCACTGACTCTAAAATGGATGGGATGCACTGCACTGCACTTTAGGGCCCTACCAAAAGTATCATGACATTTTCACATTACTCATGAGTTAATCTGAGTTCTTACCGAGCACATTTATATTATCTGCCCCACAAAAAGAAAAAACATCAACAACAAAATAGTCGTTTTCCACTGTTTTTGCTAGTGCCCATCGTTGCGCCTCTGGTGGTGCTGGTCATTTCGAAACGCGCTCCTTGAACATATCTTTGTGAAATTTTCTGTGTTGCACATTGTTCAAGAAGGAGAGTATCCTCTTTGATATCGAGAGTAGTGGTATCGTTCTCTGCAGCACCGCAATTACAATCAAAGGGGCCAAATTCCCGAGGCAAACTTGACGAAAAACCCTAACCACTACTGTCACAAACAAGATTCAAAATATTACAAGGTACTCACCAATCCTTCATGTGCTAACCATCATAACTGGATAAGTCCACAAATCTACAGGCTCCATGGGAAAAAAACGAATTTAGCAAGGAAAAATTACATTATTTGGACCAGCTCAAGGCAGTCTTCACCGCGCTACCATGTTGATGAAATGTCTACGCCATCCAAAATCTGAACTGAAATGATACGTCTATGAAAATGGCATTTGTTTGCTTTAAAAAGTTGATTTCTGATCCTTAGACAACTCTTTTTCTATTCATTGTAGTGAAAGTTGGGAAATAGACAACATTATAAATTTTGATGAAGGGGTCAGGTCAAATGAAATAAGATATCATACGATCGATTGAGTCTGGAGTGTCACACATATTCCACTTGTACCACATCCAACACTCGTTGAGTGTTTTTTCCTTGAATCTTTTTGCAAGAAACATGGCTTTGATCATTGTATTCAGGTTTCTTAACTCTGGGCCCAATTTCTATAATGAAAGGTTCTTGTAGAGTTTCTTGATATTCAGAAATTAAATTTCTCTGTTTATCATAATTAATCGAGGACCGCTAATACACGTATTTCTTTATAAGAATCTAAGAATTTGAGCCATTACTGAAAGTTTCTTAAAATTATCAGATTTTCAGTGCTCGGAGTTTCTTACGAGTTTCTTACGACTTCCATAACATTCTACATGTTTACTTCCTGTGCCCTTGTGAACATTTCAAAACGAAGTTTTTGAAGCCTTTTCCGATGTTTAGACATTGGAAATGCCTTCCAAGTAATATGATACAGGAAACAAGTGAAAATAAAGTAAAAATATGCTAAGGATTTCTTTGACTAAAATAAATAGTTTCTTAACTAATTTTTCCCAGTACTGGAGTTTCTTAATTTTTTTGGCGATCTGAGAGTTGAGTTTCTTACAAGCAGCTTCTTGGCCCTTCTTATAGAAAAAAGATACGTGTATAGCATTTTGAGCTCAGAGAATTACAAGAAACAAAGAAGCAAATCGTAAACAAAAGTTGTACTTTTTAGTATTGTTTGGGTTGGTAATGCAGTTTCTGTTGAAAATTCCTCGCAATTCATCAGCTAGAATTGAAAAAGTTGTTTAACTTTGAATTGAAATCTGATAGCTTCTTAGTTTCTTAATCTTCCGGAAGAGGCTACTACAGTTTCTTGTAAGCGGTTTTTTACACAAACACGAGTGTAGTTCCCAGAAAGAGGGTCCCATAGACACAATTAAGCGGTTTTAAGAGATGGGTCAGTTTGCCAAACCCCTTTAAAATTCAGCAAATTAAAGCAATCCACCCCTGTCTGGGGAGGGGTCAAATCCTTAGCCTGCGTGCAGCCTCAACGGAGGCTGCACGCAGGCTCTTCGCTCTTGATATAAATGTTTTCAACTGCCACTGCCAGAAAAGTTTCCGATGTTGCCGCTCCTTCTTCGTGCAAGTAAAGACTCCTGTGCAAGTGGTGGTATGAAGTGTGAAATATTTTGAGGTTCTGATAAGGGTTTTTTGGAGCATATGTGAGCAGAAACTAAAAAACAGAAGCAGAAATTATAAAGGTTGGTGGGCAACCGCTCCCCCCATTCTCAACAAAAACTTTGGAGAAATTAGCAAAAACGATGAATTTTTCGAAGTTTCGAGCTATAGTCGGCAAATTTGGCCATTTTCTCAATTTTTCCCCCCCCCCCCCCCCCCCAATTGAAACCTGGATTTCTGAAAAATGCTACGAGATCCCCCTATCAGAACCTCATATTCTCCACTGTAAATTCCGTACACTCCTCAATCGTACGATATCATAACAGGGCAGGAGTTGCACATTTCACCTGACCTGACCCCTTCATCAAAAGTTATAATGTTGTCTATTTTCCTAACTTTTCACTACAATAAACTGAAAAAGAGGTATCTAAGGATGAGAAATCAACGATTTTATGCAAACTTTTCATAGACGTAACATTTCAGTTCAGATTTTGGATGGCGTAGACATTTCATCAACATGGTAGCGCGGTGAAGACTGCCTTGAGCTGGTCCAAATAATTTAATTTGTCCTTGCTAAATTCTGTTTTCCCCATGGAGCCTGTAGATGTGTGGACTTATCCAGTTATGATGGTTAGCACATGAAGGATTGGTGAGTACCTTTGGTGAGTACCTTGTAATATTTTGAATCTTGTTTGTGACAGTAGTGGTTAGGGTTTTTCCACAAGTTAGCCTCAGGAATTTGGCCCCTTTGAGTGTAATTGCGGTGCTGCAGAAAACAATACCACTACCCTCGATATCAAAGAGGATACTCTCCTTTTTGAACAATGTGCAACACAGAAAATTTCACAGAGATATGTTCAAGAAGCGCGTTTCGAAATGACCAGCCCCACCAAAGGCGCGACGATGGGCACTAGCAAAAACAGTGGAAAACGACTATTTTTTTGCTGACGCTTTATTTTTTGTGGGGCAGATAATATAAATGCGCTCGGTAAAAACTCAGATTAACTCATGAATAATGTCAAAATGTCATGATACTTTTAGTAGGGCCCTAAAGTGCAGTGCAGTGCATCCCATCCATTTTAGAGTCAGTGGTTTTGCAGCGAGAAGCTGCGAGGAGGTCTGTTTACAATCTTGTTGGTCATCTATTACGTCAAGACGACTATTGTTCCGATTGTTTAAAGAAGCAATATGATTGGCTTGTTCAAAGATGAACAAAGTCGCTGATTGGTTTAGAACCAAATTCCACCCTCTTGATAGCATTGATTAATGGATATCTGCAATTTCATTCCTTGTAAGTTTGTCAATTTTTAGATAATAGATATATGTGTCATCTGTTTGAGTTTTACCAAAAATAGTTCATCAATCACATCAAAAATGGTTCATCAAATCGGTGCATTTTGTGTCTGAGAGGCCCCTTATAACAGATTTCTTGTAGGTCCATTTTTACATCACGAAAGTGGTTTGTCTATGGCCTAATTTACACAAAATGATTTGGTTTATGTCTGAATGTAAAATAACATGCAGTAGCAAATTTTTTGCTTACTTCATAATCAGCAGGGGCTGCCTCCTTCGATATGCGGTTTCATTAGATTGACATTGTTGCCTTAAATTGAAGGAGACGCATGACCTCTTTTTATTTCCTGATCATAGGAATTTTCTTTACACTACAATTGTTAAAGAGCTCTGTTTTTTTTGGATAACTGATTTTACCCCGCAACAAACACTACTACGGGAAATGAAAATATAAACTGTTAGGGATACCGAACCCCCCCCCCCCCCCTTGGAAGGTATTTTTACGCAATTGGCATTTTTGAAATTTCATTCGGTCAATCGAGTGAATTTTCGCTGATCTAAACAAGAAGAAATCCTTCTATCTAAGGACATACCGTTGATCAAAGGAGAATTTGTGCATCGGATTGGACTCGGTCCTTGCTGATTGTTGTTTGCAAGACGATGACAATGAATTCCCAAGAGCTTCCCTTTCATGCAAGGCTGTACACAGGAAATTTCCACCAGGGGGGCAGTAGATGCTGGGAGACTCAAAGTGGAGTGAGTTACGCAAGAGAAAATGGGGGTCTGGGGGCCTGCCCCCGGAAATTTTTTGAGGTCATGTCCTTCAGATCACTGGAAAGCACCCTTTAAAAAATTTTGTTTTAGAATGAATATCTCATGAATCCCATGCTCACAACTTGTATAATAGTATCAAATTCAATTGGACATTTGCCAGAAAGCAAATTACTGGCTGTTAATGCCTGGCAAAACTAGCCAACAAAGCTTGGCTAACAAGAAGTTTTTGTACATTATTTATACAAGCTGTCCAGTTTTGCCACACATTTAAACCATAGGAAACCGATGAACATTTTGTTGCTATTTGCTTACACGCAGGGACAGCGGAGCATGTTTTGGATTGAGGGGGCTAGAAAGCATTGGAAAACTCTGAGGGGGTCTGGGTGCACAAAAAAAATTCTCGACCACGCCCTATACTTTGGCTATAAATGCGACCAACGCCCTTTTCAAAGCTAGAAACGCCTAAGGAAAGATCTTCATTAGTAACATATTAAACCATAAATAATCACCATAAATCCTCGAGAAACAAGTGTACATCATTGCAATTTTTCATTTGGGCGAAGGTTCATGAATCGCAGCATCTTTTGGATTACAGGCAAGGGCATGAAAGGAATGCCCTGCTTTAGTCTTGTATGTTTTAAAGTTAACAATTTCGCTCGCGGATTTATTACATTTCAAAAGGTAGATAATATGGAAACATAAAGCCTCTCTATGTCGGTGGTATTTGCTGATATAAACAAAATTTCTGAAAAAACTAAAAAATATTACTTGAAAATTCCCCCGGCTCCGCGGTCCCTGCTTAAACATCATTTATCAATCTAAGTATCAAATGCCCAAATTCAGCTGAAAGAAACCTAAATGCCTGGGGGGTGGGGGTACAATAACATGTTGAGAGTACGAGTGGGTTTTTGGGCCCAAACTTCTATAAACAAGGGTCATTTTTCGGCAAATTTTCCTTAGACATGGGTTGGTTTGGCTGAAATCGGCAAAATCGTAAAAAATGGGTAGTTTTCCGCCAAAATTCATCATAAAAGTGGGTACGAAGGCAAATTTTGGCAATTATAAAAGAGTAGCTCTCTGAACACCGGGCGGCAGACCCTTGTACATCCANAACAAAGCTTGGCTAACAAGAAGTTTTTGTACATTATTGATACAAGTTGTCCAGTTTTGCCACACATTTAAACCATAGGAAACCGATGAACATTTTGTTGCTATTTGCTTACACGCAGGGACAGCGGAGCATGTTTTGGATTGAGGGGGCTAGAAAGCATTGGAAAACTCTGAGGGGGTCTGGGTGCACAAAAAAAATTCTCGACCACGCCCTATACTTTGGCTATAAATGCGACCAACGCCCTTTTCAAAGCTAGAAACGCCTAAGGAAAGATCTTCATTAGTAACATATTAAACCATAAATAATCACCATAAATCCTCGAGAAACAAGTGTACATCATTGCAATTTTTCATTTGGGCGAAGGTTCATGAATCGCAGCATCTTTTGGATTACAGGCAAGGGCATGAAAGGAATGCCCTGCTTTAGTCTTGTATGTTTTAAAGTTAACAATTTCGCTCGCGGATTTATTACATTTCAAAAGGTAGATAATATGGAAACATAAAGCCTCTCTATGTCGGTGGTATTTGCTGATATAAACAAAATTTCTGAAAAAACTAAAAAATATTACTTGAAAATTCCCCCGGCTCCGCGGTCCCTGCTTAAACATCATTTATCAATCTAAGTATCAAATGCCCAAATTCAGCTGAAAGAAACCTAAATGCCTGGAGGGTGGGGGTACAATAACATGTTGAGAGTACGAGTGGGTTTTTGGGCCTAAACTTCTATCAACAAAGGTCATTTTTCGGCAAATTTTCCTTAGACATGGGTCGGTTTGGCTGAAATCGGCAAAATCGTCAAAAATTGGTAGTTTTCCGCCAAAGTTCATCATAAAAGTGGGTACAAAGGCAAATTTTGGCAATTATAAAAGGGTTGCTCTCTGAACACCGGGCCGCAGACCCTTGTACATCCACAAGTCATGTACTCCCCCTCTCCCCCCGGACTTAAATGTTATAGAGCAAAACTTTCCAAACGATTTTAATGTGACTTTTGGTATATGGTACCAGGTTTTGGGCTGCGAGCAGTCCCATTTATAACCCAATGGGCAAACAACGTTGATAAAATGTAAAAAAAAGGTTTTAAAGAAGACTCTCAATGTTGCGACGACCAACGTTGCTGAAATGTGGAAAATGAAGTTGTTGTCAACGTTAAAATACAAACGTTAGATGAACGTTCTTCAACATTATATCAACTGTAAAATCTTAACACTGAAATTGCATCAGAAAATTTATGCTGATGGAACGTTGATATCTAGTCGATCAACGTTGAAACCATATATCAACCAGAATTCAACGTTGACTGAATCTGACTTTGACCATTGGGAAGTGTGTTTTATCTGATTAAGTGATATTATCCGGCACATATACGTTCTTGGAAATTTTGAATATCACCCATAACTACAGAAGTCGAATTTGATAGATATTTTACAATAACAAAAAACTTTTCTTTGAAAATTTCTGGGGGGCAACTGCCCCCCTTGCCCCCCCCCGCTATGTACGGCCTTGCTTTCATGTTTAACCCTATCTCACCTGGGAGTTTTGAAGCAGTCAATACCTGGGGGGGCTTGATTACAAAGCCTTCTTTTTCTTCGCTGTTATAATAGCTATGTGCCCTTTAAACTTGGTAGTTAGATCATAGATGGACTTTGATATAAATAATCAAAATCACATAAATAAATCCAATTAACGCTATTGTCGTTTTTGCTATGGCAATACAAAGATTTTAAGTTAGGATTATCCTGACTTTGTTTATCATGATTATAACAATTAAATACGGGACAACTATTAATTTGTCATGTCAAATTGAATGGAAGGGGAGTAAATACATTTCCTAATTGGAACCGCTTTTGAGATTAACCCAAATCCATATTGGGGGATGTTTTCCATCCGCCCTCGAGGTTTTTCTTGCTGTGTTTTTTAATGACATCAGCTATGTCCCCCCAACCTCCCTGACTTTTATTACTTATCAATTAGCTACATTTTGATGAAAAATTTGAAAAAGAGACCTCACAAGTCACGTGTTATCCCCATATTTGGAAGCAAGTAGCAGCAAATTCATTGTTTTCGATTATTTCAAGGACAAGATTTGATTGAATTTTGAAGTATTATATATCAAATGAATGAGCAAGCAAAGGGCTTTAATTTGATACCGGAATTTCTTGAATTTGAAGACGTCAGAATGTTTTTATTATGACGTCATTATGGCCGCCATTTTGGACTTTTTAGCAATTTTTTTGAATTTTTTCCTACTTTTTCATTGAAAAACACTCCAATGATACATTTTTAGAGGATTATCACCAATCTGCCGCTTCTTCTTGTCTACTTTTACACGGAATAAATTCAGGACACAAATGACAACATCAGAATTGGCTAATTTCTGCCAAAATATAATTCCAATATAGTTATTTACTATAAAATAATATTTTTCAGCAAATATGTTGTCGAATTAGACAAAAAATCGCATAAAGTTCATGGCAAAATTTTCTTTAACCACGAATTTAGCTTGGAAACCTGATGTTCGACAATGTTTAACTTAATGACGTCACTGTGACGTCATTAGGCGTGGCAACCACACCCAAATCTTGCTAGATGTTACAAATTATTTACTCTGTAACTCTCCCAAGTTATATAGGATCCTGGCGAGTCTAAGATGGTTCTTAGAGGGGGGTGGAAGGAACCCCTCCCCCCTTGATAAGTTGTAGCTCCAAAAAAGCCCATATGGATTAGGGTTAAAATCTGCAAAAATTTCATTTTCAGTATGCAATTTTTGTCTAACACTAAATAAAACAATGGTTGCCGTGGTTACGGTGCTATATTTTAGTCGATAACATTTGTTGTGACGCATGAGCTGCAATACTACTGTTTTGAAGTTTGAGTTGTCTTTGAGTTTTTTCAGGTCAACTTTCCATGTAGATTCTGAATTTCTATGTTGTTTTTAAAAATTTTGCGCCATTTTGTTATAACGTCACAATGAGATATATAGAAATTATCGGAAATTGTAGTGGTCCTGCCGTCAAGGGGATTGACCCAAAAAATGTGTTATTCGCCTGGATTTGACATCAATCCATGCAGAATACATTTCTTTTATTTGTTTACAAAATATCAAAACTCTGCAAGAAGGACGGCTTCAGGGAAACAGTCACGTTGTTGTAAATTTATTTATTTGAATTCGAAATATATACAAATAGCTAACAATATATACATTAAATATATACACCTCAACTAATCAAATTCGAATATACGGTACTAATAAAACAAAATAAACTTTTTTCTAAATTATGCAATTAAGTCGGTAGGCATTGGCAGGCACTGCATGTGCAATTGGGGCCGTTCCATTGTTTTATCAAAACCTTAAAGCTTTTCAAATTTTCTGTTGATTTTAGTTCATTCGGTAAGCCATTCCAAATCTATGGTCCAATGGACTTTAGACTCTTGGACCCGAAAGTTGTTTGATTGGGCCTAACATGGGCTAAGTTATTTGGATTTCTTAACGAATAGTTTGAAGAACGTAATTCAAAATACTCTGCATAAAAGGTGGATTCAAATTTTTCAATGTTTTAAATATTTCGATGCAAAGGATTCTTTGGCGAGCAACGTGCATCGTGCATTTATTCGATTTCAGAAGCAAGTCGCTATATGAACTTGTATGATCGTTATAGAGAAACCTTAGAGCACGTTCTTGTAATTTTTCAATTTTTTGTAATGATTTAGAGGATGAGAAATACCAAACCAAAGGGCAATAATCGAATTAGAGTAAACGAAACTTTGAACTAGGATTTTTTTCTCCTTAAAGCCAATAAATGTCTTTAATCTTTTAAGAACGTTTAATTGTGTTGCAGCTTTTTTGCAAAGAATGGAAATATGTGGGTCGAAATCAAGTTTATAATCTAAAGTGACCCCTAAAAGTTTCACCGTCTCCTCTGATTTGATTATATTACCGTTAATGTTGATTTGTTCTCCACTTGTATTCGTTTGGTTTTTTCTGAGCAACAAAGCATGGAATTTTTCTGGGTTGGCAATCATTTCATTTTGTTCACATGAAGGCTTTAAGTCCACAGCTATTGCAATAAGTTTAAGACCACCCTTGGGAAATATAAGAAATCCTTGGCTTATAATGTAAACGCCTTCGATATTCGATAATTAGAATATTAACCCTATCTGACCTGGGGGGCAGATTCCGCCCCCCCCCCTAGTATATTTTTGTTTCCGCTATGTTCGATATATGTAGAAGGCTGCTGAGATTTAGTAAGTTTGACTTTGTATCATAGAGCAATGAAATTGTAACAATTTTGACATTCTATATTTAGCACTGTCTCCATGGTTACCAAGTTTTCATCTGGCATTCTGTGAAAATTAACTTTATATATCTCTTATTCATTTTTAATTGGTCCAATTAAGATCAAATCTTTGATTTACATATATTTTGATCTATATTTTTCATTTCTATATTTTTCATTTCTCTAGCAACAACAACAACGGCGCTAATTGAATTAAAATTTTACATAATCATTTTTTATATGATGAATAACAGTTGTGCCATGTTAAGTGGTCATATCTGATATAACAACTGAAATAAAGAGGGGGGCGGAATCGGCCCCCCCAGGCATTGAGTGTTTCAAAACACCCAGGTCAGATAGGGTTAAGATAAATTCTTGACAATTAATTGCAATTAACTATGCGATTTGTTGCTTCAAGCTATGATTAAAGGGCTGGTCTTAAACTTAAGGCCATCGCTGTGGACTGAAATGTAGTCTTAAACTATTGGCCACGACTGTAATGCAATCTTGGGATGCTGCATTGCATATTTCAGAATGAGCAAATAAAACCTTTGTAGGCGTAGAAGAATCCAGCCCCAATGTGAGATAGGTTTAAGAAAGGGCAAAATCAATGCCTGTTTTCTGATTTTTTTTCAACCCTTTTAAGTTGGAACATTTTTGCTAGCGTAAATAATTCCTTATAGCTTTGGTATTTAATCATTGAATTTAAAAAAAGTTCTTATGTCAAAGCTTACAATTCATCATTTGCTTAGCAATGCATTTCTTAAGAAACGATTTACTCTTTATCTGGAACTGAGACACAAATAGTTAACATTTTTTGAATTGACAGATATTAGAAAGCTTGTGCCCTTAAAATGGTCATGAACGCAAATTGTTATGAATTCTAGTCATCAACGTATTCCCTTTCTTTCTGCAGTGACTTGAGAATTTGATTAGACATCGAAATGACCTACCTACTCCATTTACCATTGATCTTGGTCATATATCAATATTCAAGTGAGTATCGTTACTTCTCTTGTTGTATCACTTTTCTTGTGTGGCTAACTTGACTGTGAAGGTATCTATCTATTTTTTTATTTGCTCAATAACATTGTTTCAAAAATTCCTTAATAACTCTGAAAAAGGATTGGAATAGTTCAATCACAATTTGTTCAAACGTGGCTTTATAGGAAAATCATTTAAAAAATACTTCATACCCTTAAAGTTATGGTTGTATTTGAAATTCGTTTACTCTTTATAGCTCATCTTGGTTTTACTTTACGCGTTAAAACCAAAAAGGAGCAACGTGAGCATCAAATAGAAGCGCACTCCAAGAACCAAAATGGGCAGCGAAATACCAAAACGAGAAAAGAAGAGCATCTGCTCTCACTTGCTATGAGAGAGATTTTATTCTGTCTCCAAAGCCTGGCCTCCAATTGAAATTTTACAACTCCTTATAGACCATTTCGCAAAAGAGAAAAGAGACTGAGGATAGCGCGGCCAATTCCGACATCCTTAGTAACAGTCGGAAATCCGTGGAATCCTCTCTACTTCAGTGTAAACAGTAAACCGTCCTGCGCGGTCTAGTCGCTGTACAAACTTGAATGTTTTACTATTTATTTGCCCATTCCAGGAGTTACTTGGTACTTAAATTGTATGGTGAGTGTTTTCCCTCGATTTTCTAGCCGTTCTTTCATCCTTTCGCTCATTTTGCAGTGTATTTTGAGGCACTTTTAATCGACGTATTTCTCTCGACCTTGATGCGGCTCGATTGTTAGGCCAGGCAAGCCTAAGACTTTCGCAGGAGTTTCTGCTTTTTATCTATTTTTACATGGAACAAATGTATAACATAAATTACGTCATCAGAATTGAATAATTTCTACAAAAATATCATTCAAAATCGTTTTTTACAATAAAATTTTTTAGGAAGTATTTGACAAACTAGACCAAATACCGCATACAATTCCTGCAAAATCTTCTTTAAACTCAAATTTAACTAAAGAACTAGATTTTCGTCAACTTTCAAATTTTTGATTTGAAACCCAAATTTTGCCACATGTTAAAATTACTTGCTCTATTACTGTGCCAAGTTATATTGAATTCTGGAGAGTCTAAGGCTGTTTTCAGAGGGGAGTGGAATCACCCCTCCTCCATAAATGGTAGCTTGAAAAAAGCCAATATGGATTAGGTTTAAGATTAAACACTAGAGGCTCAACTATTAAAGGGGGTACACGACTAGTGGATGTACGTTGGTCTGCCGCCCGGTTTTCAGAAAGCTACCCTCTTCTAATTATTCACCTTCGTACCCACTTTTATGATGAATTTTGTTGGAAAACGACCCATTAACAAAGATTTTTTGCCGATTTCAGCTAAACCGATTCATGTCTAAGGAAATTCTGCCGAAAAATGACCCTTGTTTAGAGAAATTCGGGTCCCAAAATCCACCCATATGGGCTGCACATACCCGTAATCTCAACATGTTATGTACCCCCCTCCCCCGGGAGGGGGCACATATAACATGTTTTCATACATAACAATATATAGGTAAGATGACGTTATAGGTAAGGTATAGGTATTTTATACGCTCTAACTTACCTACCTATACCTTACCTACACTATATGTGTCCATATATAAGGCCAGGGTATACACTACCTGTCAACGTCCACCAAATTCTCAGCAAATGATTGGTTGATATTCAAACTGATCACACGAAGAGAGAAAATTGCTGTAAGCAACCTTTTGTGATCACAAAGTGATAAAACGTCACAGGCAGTGGGAACAAAGCTTTCTTAATCCGCCCCTTGTTTTGTGGAATGTCTGTTTGCTAGATTTCAATAGCAGTCGCAAAAGCAACCTTTTATTCGTGATTGAAAAGAACTTTTAGTTGATCACATGCCTTCTTCTGGGAGACGTACTTGTATGGACACATTATCTTTAACATCAATCTTAAATCATTACGCCTGTTCTCGAACTAAAAGTAGTTTTGGTTATGAAACAAGAGATTATAAATGTACCAAAAGTTTTTAAAATTCTCTTGCTTGGAGTACTAAAGTCCTTCCTCTTCAAGTTATTTTCAGTCTCCATGTATACATCGGCATGGAAGCTCCTGTGCCTTCGTCAAATTTTCACAGCAAATGTATGAAAACATGCTTCTGTCTAAAAACTACTCCACTGATACCATAACTATAATAATACCGAGTTATGCATAAGAAACAACGGGGAAAAAACATTTATTCGGATTTCCTACACTTTTTTAATTGTTTGTGACAATAGGAAAATTTAGCTCAGTTTACTCAACTCGCTTTGCTTGACGATATGAACGATGAAAGTACATCGCTAAAATCTCACATCTCCCCCGACATCTTCTCGTCGGATTTAGACGAATTAAAATATCGATCCTGGCGAGAACTGGGGGGACGTGTCCCCCTCAGTCACCGCCACTGACGGCAGCCTTTCAAAAGGAGATTATTTGTCTTACTCACCCGGTAGTTGCCTGGCTTAAAAAAGTGTACTGTGGACACTGTGATATAATTCGAATCAATACTGCTATCTCTCCTTTCGGTTAATAGAATCTTTTCATATTTAGTCGATCAGAGCTACATGCAGTGTGTTTGTTAGTATTATAGTCGTTTACATTTTATCTACTGGAATAGGAAATGAAAATTTGAGCTTACAGGACAGATTTCATTATTTTATATTTCAGTGCGTTCACAATGTTCTAGCATTGGCATATCATTTTCAAATACAAATGTATCCATCAATGGAAGCTTTGAAATGGCCATTACTCATTTTATACCCAATGCAAGTGTGAATTTCCCACTTATCAAATGCGGAAATGCTGTCAACGAAATTTCAAGAAGAAATTTTGTACGATCTAACCCAGTGAAAAGGGTGCTCTTGAAAGAGGTGCCAATGCCTCAAGAGTATATAGGAAGAGTAAACATAAATGGTTATAAGATAACGATAAAGCCAATTAAATTCAGGGATGAAAAACTGACCTTCAACTGCAAATTTACACATCTCAACAATGAAGCAGACTTTGGCCCCAATAGGATAAGTGAAAGCGCAACAATAGAGAACGTATATGGTATGTTAGATTTGAAATTTACTTTATTATCCTTGTGTTACATGCTCGGGGGGGCCACTTGGTACCTGATGTGTTATCATGCTCGTACAAAAAAACGCGGGAAAGGGTACCTTTCTTCAACGTAGGCACGGGCCCGCGCGGGCCCTCGTTTAGGGGTGCCAATTCGACCGTAATTTCAAAAAAGGATGTGCTTTTCTGCATTTGATAAATCGAAACGCTTCTGTGATGATATTTTTAATCAAGCATTTCAAAATAGAATTTGAATTAGGAAAATGTGCTAGGTAAAATTCAACTACTTTAGGTTTAACTCTTTGTCCCTGACTCATCACACAGAATAACACTGGCCATATCAACAATTTTTATAAGTGACTTGTCCGCGATTAGGGTACCTAAACTTGACAAATTCAATGTGACACGGGAAAGGGTATGTTCTCAAGAAAATTTTCCGCGATTAGGGTATGTATTTTGCTAAAAAATGTCGGTGTTTAGGGTGCATATGTTGCACCTTTGTACGAGCATGATACTATAGAAAAGTATAGGAGTGGCCTCCCCGGGGTTACATGCCAACAATGGCATCGCTCCAACTTGATGGGGAAACTCCTTAGAATTCTTTCAGCAATCAGCTTAATCTGCAAGGCTTTATTCTGAAGCAAGTCTATTTTGAGCATGCTGCCAAAAGACTTTCAAATCATCAGAAAAAAAACATCCCAGGCAGAATTTTTGATTAGTAGCAGATCTTTCTCATTGCTACCTGCTACCTTAGGTTAGTGACAAGAGTCCCAGAGGCTCTACTTAATATATCAAGCACCCTGAGATGTGCCTGCCAATGGGGTCTCAATTTCAATAAGGAAATCTAGGACGTGATTATACATTTCATACCTTGGTTCCAGGAAAGGTTTGCCAATAAATCTAATTTTTCCAGGGCAGGCTGAACATTTGATGAAGAAACTAACATAACTACGGCATTAGCCATTTTGCTGCACCTTATTCTAAGACCGGTATTGCGTTTCGAATATTTTGTTCCAGTACAGGTCCTGAAATTTTTCCTTTGGCAGGCACATCTCCGCTATTTTCCTCCAAGGTAGAACCCCCAGGCAAGAAGTTTGCACAGTTAATAATTATCTATATAGCTCTTTTGATTTTAAACATGTTCCGTTTCGTTTGAGATAATGGCTGTTTCTTGTCGCTGGAGAAAAGATTCTGAAATTAATGCTTGTTTACTCCTGCTCTGAAATACCGGATGTCCCAACAAAGAACTTCTGTTTGAAAAATCACCAAAATATGATTATGACTTGAATTTCTTTTTTTTGGCAAGTAGATCAAAAATGAAATTATTTTCCCAGGTACAGCTGATCTTGTGAATAGTTTTAAATTAGGACAATTAGCTCTTTTCAGGGTTGCCTGGGTTTGAAGCATGCTCCAAAAAGCACTGTATTGATTTTCTTTTCACATAAATATTTACAAAGACAGCTACAATAGACCTTTTTACTTGCTATAAAAGAGGTTTGGATCGAGCGTCCAAATCTGGTAAATTAAACCTGGTCCATAAAGAACTTGAAACAAAGATATACTATCATTTTGTAAACAATTGGATAAGTTACTCATCGATTGCCCTGAATGCCCTTCTTTCTTATCAGGTTAGCATGAAATAAAATAAATATTCCACAGTATATTTAATCAAGATGAAAACGAATGTAAGGTGAAGCAGAGGAAGGTTTGTAATCAAATGTTGTAGCACGAGGAGCAACACTGGTCGAAATAGTAATTACTTAGTATTTTCTATTTGTCCGCAAATCAGCTCGAGGTTAAATGTCTTAGTTGTGGGTGGGGAAAATTTTTACTTCATCGCCAGCATCTGCAAATTCGACAAGCGACATTGATATAGTGGCCTTTCGTTTTCGCATTTGCTAAGTTGCCCTAACAGTAACCTACGTCGAAGTTTGCCTGCAATTGCTGAGAATTTGGTCAAAAGAAGCATTGAACACCATCCAAGGAGTATAAGGTTTCGAATATTAAAAGGGGATTGGAAATATTTGTTTGGAAAGGGCACCAGATGCCCCTGTGCTGCCATCGTACCAACAGGGCAACGGAGGCAGCTCCCTCCACTGCCCCCGTGCTTCCGGCGCCCTTGTCAACTTTGCAGCCAGAACAGTCAGGCGGACGGGGTTCAAATCCCACCAGGACCTCTTGCGTCATGACAAGGGGTCGCGGGCTCGATTAGCGCTCAGCTACTTCTGCGATCCCAGCGCTTGGTGCTAAAATCCGCAACTTTACCTTCACTTCACCTTCACCTGTCAAAGCGCCAGTCCAGCGAGGACAACCCACTCTCAAGATCACTTGATGTCTCCCTTCTCAGTCATGACATGACATTGGTTGAGGAATAGGGTAACAAGAACTTGGTTTAGTTCAACCAACCAAAAATGGACAAAGTTATCCTTTCTAGAAAAAGGAAAACATTTGCCCACCTTTTGTGATAAATAGCCAGGACTTGGATTTATCTCCATCAATCTCTCAACTGGGCAATCTCTCAAAACCTTTCACCTGTTGTGGAAATCCCACATCACCCTATTAGCAAATTGTTTCTCCCAAAAACGTGGTTCTTATATAAAGCCCGAAAATATTTCACTTTCTCTCAGCTACTCACACTTTACAAATATTGTTCCCACGTGTGGGGCGGTTTTCCCAAAACAATATTGGCATTAATCAATGAAATCCAGTCTAAGGCCATTCGTCTCATCAATGACCACAATCTCAGCAAAAATCTACAATCCCTTGCTCGCAGGCGCTGTGTTTCTTCTCTTTGTCTCTCATATCACTACTTTCATTGGCGTTGCTCTCAGGAGCTCAGTAACATGCCTGGGCTCTGAGATTAATCGCCCAACTAGATCCTCTTCTATCGATCATAGTTACTCTGTTTCTCTCCCTAATTTTCGCACTGTATCACATTCTAACACCTCCATTCCTAGAACTTCTGTTCTTTGGAAAAACCTCCCTGGTTCTGTCATCCCCTCAACATACAACTTAGAGGCTTTCAAACGCTCAGTTAACTCCCTCGATCATACCTCTCCCTGTTAATCCCTTGTGTTCTTCCAGTTTCTAATGTACTTGTATCATAAGTTTTACCACAACTCTTAGAGACAAAGCATATGAAAAAGTTCAAAAATCCAATATTTGCGTACAGATTTTAATATATACGACGCCATACAACTTCAAGACGTCATATTTGTAACAAATTGGTGAATTTTTAACAAAACATTGCATGAAACTGTGTAATCATGATTATGAGGATCAAATTTCATTGCTTTGAATTTTAAATGTAAAATATAAAAGACTGTAATTACACTGTCTCTATTGTATTAACCCTATTTTACCCGAGCGATTTTTGATGTTTTCTCCCGGGGGGGGGCCATTATGGCCCCCCTGTTTATATCCATAACTATAACTCCGATGCTGCTGCAACTTACCAGAACGGTACTTACATCTATTAAAAGGGTATTTACAGAATTTTGTGGTAATTGATCACGTGGTTCGTTGCTAGGCAACCAACAAGTGGCAAGTGGTCACATAAGCTTCAGTACTGAAAACAAGAAAGTTCTAACTATTTTGGATTTTAATCATTAAAACTTTGAAAAATAGGATAAACATAAAGAAAACATTATTGTCTATATCTCAAAAATAAGTTTTCGAAAAGTTATCATTATTCATTATAATTATGACGCCATCAATATGAGTGACGTCATAGACATTATTTTTTGCTGATGTAAGCAAATAATAAAAAATTATCTATCAAACGAAAGCTCTTTGAAAGACCAATCGCTTGGTGCCAATAATGTTACAATTAGATGTAAAACAAAGGAATTATTAAGGTTTTTGTGATTTTATTTGTTATTACTATCCAAATAAGGGATTGTTTTTGTCACGTGACTTCAATTATGACAATGAAACATTTAAAATTTGATAGCCTATTAAATTTTGGGAAAATTCGGTAAGTTTCAGCATTCCAGCTCTTTTCAGCTAAGAGCTATAGTTCATGATTCAAGTGGGGGGGCCATAATGGTCCCCCCCGGGTAAAATAGGGTTAAGTGTGCGCTAATTGGAATTAATTGCCCATACTTAGTAGATGCCATTTTCAAACTCAAAATTATCTATGAATATACTTTTATAGAATCATGGCCAACACCTTTGCGACATAATTTGCTTTATACCTCACATAATTCTGTACATATTGGCTTTCGAGAACAGTCACTTTTTTCCTAGAATATCCCATTTTTGCTGCTTGCCTAGCAACGAATCTTGTGACAAATTACTAATTACTGCTATTTCTGGATACTTCTTTGGTCCCTAATGCTATGTGCAAAGTGTCATCTTCATACCATAGCTCATTTCTGAAATAAACAGGGGGCCAAATAGACCTCTGACCAAAATAGCTAGAGTTCTATCTGGGCTGAATAGGATTAGGGATTGAAACCTAAAGGCTACTTACAAGTAAAGAAAATGTGATTGTCTATCGATTTTATTAGCAGTTTGAAAAATTGTCCTTCTTTGTTAGAGATATGACATCATCAATATGAATGACGCAATAGATTTTATATATTGCTAATGTAAACAAATATATATAAAATATATCAAATGAAAGAACTTTCAAAGGGTAATCGTTTGGTAGTAGTCCCGTCTCAATCAAATCGAAAACAAAGGAATTATGATTGTTTTGCAAATTTCTCAAAACTCTCCAAATATGGGCATCTGCTGGTCGTGTGACTGAAATTATGACAATATGAAGCCTACTCATTAATTGGCAAATAAAAAAAAAGAAAACGCAAAGGACATTCAGCACACAAACGTTTGTTTGAGGGCATCTTTTGCCCCACGGATGCAATAGGGCTAGCCAGCACTTTAGTCTCCTCGGTAAGCAAATGAGGCCTGGTAGATTGAACGAATCATTTAAGTCTGGTGAACTGCAAGGATATTAAGCACCCTTGTAGCATGTAGTCTTGGACCAGTTCCACCGCATATTCCTCCTTGGTCAAGACCAAGTTGAAACAGCCTTTTCAAAAGAAATTTCACGTTGTTTATTTGCTTCGAAATCAGTTCAGTCCATAAGCTTTTGAAAGTTTTAAATTATACTCAATCTTACCACATAAAGAAACGTATTTTCAATCGTTACAGCTCTTCCAGTCATCACTGTGAATCATATGCTAGGATCATTAACAATGATCGAAGGAGAACCCAAAGAATTTGTCTGCATTGTAAGAAGCAGACCAGCTTCAAAGATTACATTGTCAATTGACCCAGGTGTTACTGGAACTAAAAATGAGAGCGTGCAGTCTGATCCAACTGATAGCCATTACTTTGTAACAACAGCAAAATTCCGTATAAACCCAGTTTATTCGATGAGTGGAAGGAAGATCAAATGCACTGGTGTGCCTGTATTTGGATTAGCAGTTTCGAAAACAACAACACTGATTGTCTTATGTAAGTATACAGCTGTTTTGTATGATTCGCTTGCTTTTTTTAATATATGGAGTTTGAACCAGTCGTCAAAATCGGCCATGTGTACGATTTCTCGCAGTCTAAAAGTGGATACCTGAAAAATTGAGGCCAAGGTTTCTGGAATAGATTTCTTCTATTTTTCCTAAATATTTAAGCACCGGGTGAGTCAGAAAAAACAATCCCCGTTTGAAAGGTCACTGCTCCCTGGATATCAAAACGATAATATTGAAAAATATATTATATAATGGTTGACATGTTCAAATATGATTTAAAATTTACCTGACTGAAATCGGCCTCTCCGTTTTAAAATTGTGAGCGATTTTCTGGAGAAAGCCTCTTCAAGAAACCTTCATAGCAGGCCTAAAATCACGAGCAAATTTTCCAAATATTTTTTCCTTACAGCAATGACTTGCACACTTGCACATGCTTTAGCACGCGTTATCCTCTTGGGAAGAAAAAATTTCCTAGAATATTGTTGTTATGTTTCCAGGGATGGCACTTTCATCCTCCCAAAGGGATAAAACGTGCTAAAGCAAGTACAAGTCATTGCTATTTAGGCAGAAATATGACGAAAATTTGGTTGTGATTTCATGCCGTTTTTTAAGGTTTCTTGGAGGGGCTTTCTTGAGAAAATCCCTCTTAATTTCAGAAGGGAGTGGCCCATTTCAGTCTGGTAAAATTTAGAATTTATTTGAACATGTCCACTATTAACCCTATCTCACCTGGGGGGGTGGATTCCCCCCCCCCCCAACCAAGTTTTTGTTTGCCGTTCCAAACAGATGCAACGCAGCATCCCAAGATTGATAAAGTTTAACGTTATAACTATACTGTATCGAATTATGAAAATTTCAAGATTCTAAATATAACACCGTAACTATGGCAACCAATTTTTTAATGAGTGGTCGACCAAAATTGAATACTTATTTTGAAACTGTTGCAAATATTAATCTCAAATATGGTACATATTATGCCTATACATGTATTTAATGATATCCATCTCAATTCGACACACAAAATTACAATTTAATCCCTTATTTTATTGTTTTAATCAGGATACCCATTATCATCATAATCATAACTTCATATCTTTTTATTGTCATAGCAACAAGAAAAATAGACTTAATTTGATTTTATCACGTGATTTTGATTGTTTGCATGAAAGTCCATCTAATTACTAAGTTACACACTCATAGCTACTGTAACAGCAGAGAAAAAGAGGGGGGTGGAATCAACCCCCCCCCTCAGGTTGTGACCGCTTCAAAAGGCCCAGGTGAGATAGGGTTAAACAATAAATTTACCAATATTATTGCCTCGATATCCAGGGAGCAGTGGTCTTTCAAACGGGGAGTGTTTTTTCTGACTCACCCTGTATTCCAGTGGTTGTGGAAAAGGACGTCCTTTCAAGACGGAAACCCAAGTCATTGGGAATGTTTGGTGATTTCTAAAAGGAGTGAAGCTTTACCCAGGTATTTTTTAACCCGGGGTAGTGGAAATGCAGCCTTATACAGAGAAGCAAGCATTGTGCATTCTGTTTTGGTTGTATAGTTTCATGGGCTCCTTTCACGAAAAGTTTAATTTCATTGTTAGATCATTTCTAGAAGAAACTTCAGGTAACAAATACCGATAACAAAATATCTGCCATGACATAGAGTTGTTGGTTACATAGTCCTCTCATACAGAGTAGACAGATCCAAATAATTCCTCAGATCGTTTGGTGTGTTCAACACTGTACATGTATTGGTAACTATTGGTAACTTTGAATGCAAAACAAATATGAAAGAATCCTTTCTTTTGGAAAATTTAATTTAAATAAAATAATTAATTATCAAGGTTATTCTAATTAATATGCTTATTTTCTTCTAGGTCGACACACCCTAGATATGAAATATTTAGTAGAAAAGTATACCACGAAAGTTAAAAAAAATCTGTCAAAAAACAGAGGATTGACTGTGACCGAGTTGCCCCCTTCACACGAGAACGGAACGGACGAGAACTGAATGGTTCTGGGGGCGAAGCCCCCAGGGAAATTCTAGAGGACGAGCCCCTACTTTGGCTTAGAACGCTTCTCTCGATCCCATGTTTGCTCATATTAATATAGAGTGTTTGATTATTCTGTGAATTGTTTTTAAAATTTAGCGTCCCCAGGAAAATTTTTGATTAAAAATCATTTTCTTTGGCTTAGAATCCCTATCTCTATCCCATCTTTACCAATTGAAAAATTGGACAATTAAGTGACAGTTTTCTATGAATCACCATATTTGGGAAATTTTTTGCGCAAAGACCTAATACTTTGTCTTAGAACGCTTCTCACAATCCAATCTTTGCTTGACCTCGACAGAAGCCTTGACAATTTTATGATAGTACATCTGGGAAAATTTTTACAATGAAAAGACGTTCACTTTGGCTAAGAATGATTCTCCTAGTTACTTTCCATAATTTCTTGGAAAATTCTTACCCTCCCTTCCATACCCAGCTACTCTCTCCTCTTTTTCTGAAAGAATCTGGAGGACCATCTTTCGACAGAAGTCGGGGGAGGGGCGAATGCCCCCAACCCTCTCCGTGGCCACACCACTGTATGGAACTGGTCCAAAGAAACAAATGATGTTTGCAGGTGTTCATACGAGAACGATGAGAAACTTCCGTTCTGTTCTGTTCCAAAAGTGGATGGCTCTGAAAAGTGTTCCATAAAACGGAACGGAACGATTTACCTATCGTGTGAACACTTTTTTGGAGCGTTCTCATTCATTTTGTGGACTTCTTTGGGAAATTTGTACATGGGGGTGATTCTAAGACTCTAATGAAAAGGCTGTTTACGCATAACATGTGAAACATGGACTAATTTAACTAAAAAGCAAGTAAAAGATTTATAAAAACGACAAAAAGATGCAGTAACAATCATTAACTCTCTACCCCAGTCAATGCCATATGATGGGATAATCCTTGAATGTGGCTTGATGCCTATGGAATTTAGAATTAAAGAGAAAAGATTAATATATTTTCATAAGATACTAAACATGAGTGAAAGTAGATTGACCAAGATAGTTTATGAAGAGCAAAAAAGGTTAAATTTCCCAAATTGTTGGTATAAAGAAGTTATTAATGACCTATTAACCGGGCTGTTTTGAACTAACATAGCCGGGGGGGGTGCTTTCCACCCCCCTCTATAAATCGCCTTAGACTAATGGAAAATCATTCAAACCTGGCAAGGGCGTAGTACTAACCATTCTTTACACATTGGCAGATTTGGGTGTGGCCATCTCATTAGATGACGTCACTATGACGTCATAATGTTGAAAATGTCAAAATTTATGTTTCTCCAGCTAATTAATTCTTAAAACGGAAAAATATGATATAGTTCGCTATTTTTCATCTTATTTGCCGTATTATTCATTCTTAATTCAGAAATAATACCTAAAAGTGTTTTTAGACTTTTGTTTTTGAAGAAAATGACAAATATTGATGACTTCACAACAATGAAGTGGGTTTTA
>REGM01000065.1:1145281-1174445 GCA_004194415.1 Aurelia aurita
TTCAATGTTCACACGGCGTTGATGTTGATTGCCGGTTAACTACTGGATATCAGGCCAAGTCCCTTGGCTTTAGGTATCCAGTACTTTTCTTAGAATCTTTGCAGTTCCTAACAGGCAAGCTTTCTGTAAAAGTTCTGTGCTGCATTCTATTTCAATTTTCTTCAGCCAGTTCTCAAAGTTCTTTCCAATCGTGCCAAGAGCTCCAATAATTATTGGTACTATCTTGACTTCTCTTACATTCCATAGCCTCTTGATCTCTCTCTTCAAGTCTTGATATATCTCAATCTTTTCCTTTTCTTTTCTTTCAATTCTTATATCGAAGGGGCAAGATATGTCAATCAGCAAACATGATCGATCCTTTTTATTTTCAAAGACAATGTCTGGTCGGTTATGCTCCAGTCGATGATCTGTCTGTATGGGAAAATCCCATAATAGCCTAAAGTCTTCTGTCACAATCACACTTTCTATTTTATGGTTGTACCATCTGTCTCCATGGTCTATTCCTAGTTTTTGACATAACTTCCAGTGGACAATTTGAGCTACCTTGTCATGTCTCCAGCCTTTATATTGTACTTGTGCTAGCTGTTGACATTCAGATACAATGTGCGCAATCGTTTCATCTGCTTTTCCACATAATCTACATTCTTTTGATACATTCTCTTTGTAAATGATGTTCTTTACAGAATTTGTTCCCACTGCTTGCTCTTGCGCTGCAAATATAGTGCTCTCTGTTTCCTTCTTTAATCCTGCATGTTTTAACCAATTCCAGTTCTTATCCTTATCCATTAAATCTTTTGTAGCATTAGCTGTTTGCCCATGCAGCGGCTTATCTATCCACCCATTCTTATGCTGTTCTTTATTCTGTCGTTTCCATACTTTGGGGTCTTTGATTTCATTTGATCTCAATATTCCTTCTTTTTCAACTGATCTCATTATTTCGTGGACATTGTTCATCACATACCAGCCAAGATTGTTCTCCTCACTTCGTACAGTCTCTTCAGCTCCAATCAAACCCCTTCCTCCTTCCTGCCTTGTTAAATACAGTCTATTCACATTGCTTTTGGGGTGGAACGCTCCATACATGGTCAGTTTCTTTCTCGTTTTTCTATCAAGTTGTTGTAGTTCATTCTTCGTCCAGTTTATCAAACCAGCTCCATACCTCAGCAATGACACAGCCCACGTATTTATTGCAATGATTATATTTATTATTATTATTATTATTATTATTATTATTATTATTATTATTATTATTATTATTATTATTATTATTATTATTATTATTATAACGGTGGGAAAACTTATTAATGAGCTAAGAAAAAATTTTGATCTCTAGGAAATGTATTAACACTTCTTATCGATCCAGTGCCGTGTGAATACCCCTTAAAAAGTTCTATTCCATTACGTTCTCGTGTGAATTGTGCGTCTGTGCATACAAATATTTTGCTTAATGATCTGTGCATTTGTTCTATTATGGCTTGAGAGTAACAACATTTTTGCAAGGTTTAGAATTTACAAAATAGCGACAAGGCAATTGTTTTCAAGATTAAATGGAAATAGATTATACTACTATGAAGACGAAATCAACACTCCATTTGTTTTATTTTTTCTTAGTTGGTTTCACTTTCACAAATATTTTTTTTCGTTTCTCTTCTATTTGTCTGAGCATTGGATTTAAAGGTAAAATTGGATACCTTTACTTCGAAATGAGTGACAATGGCATAAGTAATCTCCTCTCTTAGATCAACATGCAAATACATTTCATTTCTTATACGGCGTAAAAAGTAACTTTTACAAAAGTAGCAGATCATAATCGTTATGACTTTTATAAAGATTTGATTCGTAACTCTTGAGGGGAATGAAATGTGCTTGAGTGAGGAGATTACTGATAAGTTTGATCGAGGGTTTAGGCCTCTTTAATGCATTTCGAAGTTAACGATTTTTTGCAAATCAATATTTTACCTATATTTCCAATTCTCAGAAAAATAGAAAAAACTTCTCAAAAATTCTTTAGCATTTTGGCTATCAAAAAAACTATGATACATTCCAATACCTCAAATATTACCTGCAGAACGAATTTTCAAACATATGAAATTCTTTTTTGTCCACCCGGTAAATTATTTTTCTTCCATTTTGCAAAGTGTAATGATCTGTTTACCGTCTTTCTTTGCATAGATAAACCAAAGAACACTGTATTCTCGGTCAGTCCTTCACTGCTTACCTCAAATGCATTCGTTCAGATGACTTGTAGTGCAAATGGAGTACCGCACGTAAGAAATTACAAATTATACAGGAATGGACTTTTAATTGGCAATAAAACTGATGGTAAACTATCTTTCAATGTACATCCTTCTAACTGTAGCAGATATGCTGGTGACTACAAATGCGTACCTGAAAGTACAATTGGAGATGGGGAAGTGAAAACAGAAGAAAGAAAATTCGATTGTAAGTTGACTAAATTTTCCTATTGCAGGTATTTTCTTTAACAAGTATCAATTTCCTATAAGGTATCCCCCCCCAAGTTTTCTACTGAACGTAAGCTATTGTTCTTAAATGTCGTGACAATTGTTTAAGTCTGTGTGCCCGCTACGACTGGAAAAAGAAAACTACTCAAAAATCACGTGAGATGCTTAAAGAACATGTGTGACGCACGTTATTGTTTATTGGAAAACAAAGGTATCTTTTGTTCTCGTGTTTTTATCTTTGCATTTTTCTCCACCATCTCTCCGATCTCTACCATTTTCAGAATGCGCATTCTTTTGGTAGTTTTTATCGCAATAGAAATTCAGCCTCGTTCTGACATCAATTCATAAATGCTGTTTTATTTTCATTCAACCAGTTATATGCGTGACATATGTCTTTTAAATTTAGAAGAATGTACTGAAAGATTAAACTTTTTGATCGTTTTATGTCAAGCTTCAAATTTAATTTATCAAAATATTGATGCTTAATTGATATGTCAATGGTCACCGGACTTTGTTCACATATATCATTTAGGATGTGATTGTGATGCTTTTTAATGTTTTATTGGGATGTAAGATTTCTCTTGAATGCTTTTGTGTAAAGTTATTGATAACAAATCTCGATGATTATTTTAGGGAAAATAACATTGCAACCTTCATCGACAATCACCGAGGGACAATATGCTACGATTAATTGTTCACCAACAGATTGCCCCACATCAAACATAACTTGGAAATTGAATGGAGCTTCAATAGATAACTCAGGGAACGAGCTAAAGGTCGTTTCTGCTACCAAATATGACGGGGGTACATATTCGTGTCACGCCCCTCACTGGGAGAAAATGAGATTGGTAGAAACAACTCTCACTGTCAGATGTAAGTATGTGACCTTGATATGTCAACATGTTTTCCACATCCTTTGTATCTCAATTTCAAGATCTTTATATTTGCTTTTCTTTTCCATTCTTTCACTGAAAAATTTTTGTCGCATTGTACAGTCATGTCTATCAGTTTGCAAGTTAGATTCACTTTATCAATAACGATGATACGCGGGGGGTAACTTCTCTAGGGGGCTGGTATACATGTGCCTTTGAGAATCCGGAGGGTGGACCCATAACCAGGGCAAGATTTTGAAAACATAACCCCATAACCAGGGCGTTATCTTGAAAACATACCCCATAACCAGGGCAAAAAATTTTCACAAGAATCCTGTTTAGAATACGCTTTGTACCATTAGTAGAGCAAAACTCCTTTGGTGAGAGCTCTTTTAGTCATGATTCCTTCAAAATACTATTACAGATCTGGGGTTACAATAAAAACACCAACTTCGATTTACTTGAGTTGAGTTTCTGCAAATCTTCGTTAACCCTATTTCACATGGGGGGCGTTTTTCGCCCCCCTAACCAAACTTTGTTATATTGCGCCCAAACGACACAGGGTATGACAACCAAACCTTAGTGACTTTTAACGAAATTCAGTTGCTAATTATAATTTCAATATTTCATTGTTCTAGACTTGATCACGTGACCACAATAGCGCCATATTTGGAGAGTGGTTGACAAAAAGAGTTTAAAACGTCCATAATTTTGTTGTTTCTTGTTGGATTGACTTCAAACATGCATCTTTCGATCGACCATAATGAGAGCTTTAATTTGATATACCATTTTTCCATATTTGCTGACATCAGCAAAATTTAATATCTATGACGTCATTTGCGTTTATGACGTCATTTTTCCGATAAATAAATGTATGAATTGAAAAATTAGCAGCAAATTAGCTTTATCTTGCTTTTTTAATGCATTTTGAGTCAATATAGATTGGAAATAGGAGTAATACTATGAACAAATGGAAGCGACAATCTGTCCGGCGAACAAAGAGATAATTAAATGCTAATTTTTCTAAAAACAGACACTTTAAATTTCTTAAAAGTATATACTTTGAATCTACATGGTGTTCTCTATTATCTAAGACCATTTGCATTAAAATCGGCTTTAGAATTAATTAAATATAATTTTTCTTGCGAAGAAGCCATAAATTTGCCAATTTTCCTTTGTTTTTGGCTGCCTAGCAACGAATCACGTGACTAAGTAATTGCCATTGTTATATTTGAAAATCCTATTGTCCAATGAACAATTGAGGTAAGTTTCATTGCTATATCCTTTTTAGTTTCAGAGAAAAAGAGGGAGGTGAAAAACTCCCCCCTCCCCATGCCAAAATATCGAAAAAATACCCCATGTGAAATAGGGTTAAGTATACCCATAACCAGGGCACAATATCATAAACTAACCCATAACGCGGGCGAAACTTCACAGAACATGACCACTAAACCGGGCAAAATATCGCAAACTAACCCATAACCCCGGAAGGCACATGTATACCAAACTCCCCATAGGAGTTACCCTCCCCCCCTCGTGATGATATCAGGTCTGTTCGCACCTATATGTCTATATGTCTGCACTGCCATGTCCCACAGCACAGTATGTTTATCACTGTTAGTTGCAGTGTCCGGTTTTTGATCATACCACTTGTCTGAGGTTTTGATTCCTAAATAATTCAGTTCATGATTCAGTTCAATTCGGAAAACTGAGACTCATATGTAACCAGTCTATGTTACCAGTTCTTTGCATTCATTTTACTATGTGAAATATGTTTATGTTTGATCCCAACAGATAAACCTGATGCAGTTACCTTTACAACAGAGACACCGAAACCATTGAATCTAAATAATGTGACCTTAACCTGCTCTTCAGATGGCGTGCCTCCTCCTCAGTACCGCATCTTCAATGTTTCTGGTAGGAGTAATGAATTGATCTCAGGTGGTGTTTCTGGCAATTATTCGATAACGAGAATCAATTATGCTGATTATGTTGGATACAAAGCGAACTTCATGTGTGTTTCGTATAACGTCCTTGGAGAAAGCACCGCAAAATATGCACAGCTAGATATCAGAGGTAAGATTAGTCTGTAGAAAATATTGTGATTTGCCCAGTCTTTGAATGTATAAAAATCTCATCTTTTATGCTGAATGGTCAGTATGAATGGGCAATACCTGGTTACAATTATATTCTGGTTACAAATACAATTATATTACTGTCAATACCTGGTTACAATTATATTACTTCGGTGGTAAAACAATTATTGCAGCAGAAGAGATGAGAATTTGTGCTTCAAGACAGAAATTTTGATAGGATATCAACTTTGCAGATTATCTTGTTAAATTTGGACTTTGTGACACTCATTTGAAACTATGTTATATCAAGGCATTTTTACTTTCTGACTTTATCTTCAAAGTTTCTCAAAAAAGTATCCGACTTTTAATTTGAATGAATAAGAGAATATTTGATTTACATGAATCACATAGGTATCATTAGAGAGCTGAGACATATAGTATGTATGTGTTGCTAAAAAGTATTTATTTTGAATGTATTATTAGTATTTTGTTTTTTGAATGTATTATTAGTATTTATTTTGAATGTATAATTATTATTTGTATTATTTATTATGTATGAATTGCTAGAAAGTATTTATTTTGAATCTATGATACGTTTCCTATTATTTGCAACAATTTTGGAGAAAATCGGCTTATACCCCATTCACACTGACAAATTAAGCCAGCTTAAACTAAACCAGGTTAGCGAATGTTGCGTTCTAATTGGTGAATCCAGCAAATCGAATGCCTTTGATTGGTTGAAATTTAACCTGGTTTAGATAAAGCTGGTTTAAATTGTCAGTGTGAATGGGGTATTAGTAATCAATTAAAAATTATTTTTCTTGTTAAGAGGCTATAAATTTGCCAAAATTTATTGCCATGGCTATATTTGAAAAGCAAATTGTCCAAAGAACAATATGAATGATTTTCATTGTTATATGTCTTGTAGTTTTGGAAAAGAAGAGCTAGGCAAAAGACGCCCCCCCACCCCCAATACAAAAAAAAAACTATCAAGTTGTCTATCAACGGGCTAGAAAGAATGTGCTCTTTACCTATGATTTTAGGTGTCCCCCTGCCTTGCAATATCTAAGATATGAAAAAATTCCCTAGTTAGTAGATTACATTCTAACGCTTCTAAAAGTTTTTCGGCTGCTTCTAAAGTCTAGTAAGGGATTAGAATAACACTGGAGAATAGCAGAGCAAAGAGTTAAAAAAACACGCACAAATTATCCCTTAGGCCTTGTTACAATACATGGATATTCATTGAGTATTCCTGAGACATGCCATAAATAGCATATCCGTCAGATATCTAAAACTTTGAAGGAGAGATAATATTACTTTGTTATCCTAAAAGTAGTTAGTTTCTCATTCGCAGCTTTTCTTTTAGCTTTAACATGAATTTTACATCGTTAATTTACCTCTTTTTGGAGTCAGTCAACCTTTTGATGAAATAGGGAATTAGGCCTACCCAGCCGTCTCGCCTTTTCTGTCTCTGGTGTGGACTTCTTGTCGTTCTAACTTCCAACCATAGTCATAAGAGAAAACTAGATTTAAGGTAAAGTTTTCTCTTATGACTATGTTCTAGCTGCTACTTTAGCCTGTGCTAGAGTTGTGAAAATAACTAGAGTAGGCTTTTTGTTTAGGTGCAAAATAAAAATTCGTCTTTAATGACCTAGGAATCCATAGTTTACCATGATCATACGCCACTTCACCAGTTTAGACTAGATTAGATCGCTCGTTCTCCGTCCATTTACTTTGAAGGCATATTGTCCTGGCCCTGAATAGATAGATAAAACATATAAAAGAATAGAACTAGCAATAACAATAGTCAGTGAGTGCGGCGTTTTTTCCTTCCTTTTCCCTCCTCTGAACTGTATAGTCTGCACGCAGGCTAACTGTAATAGGTCTTCGTGGTTCTGTTGGCGTTGCAATTCTTTGTTCACTTTGAATTGAAAATTCAATCACCCATGGAAAGTTGTTTTGTGACCACGACTGAAATCAGACAACTACACATTCCACAAAACAACAGCGAGGTTTTATGCCTTCGACGTTTCATGATTGTGTGATCACAATACGTTGTTTACATAGATTTACATTCAGCGTTGCAGCGTTGGCGGAAACCTCATTTTGAAACATGGAATCGACAGACATTATGACAGATATCACAAGATTTTTATTCAACTCGAATAGATATGCGGCTCCGCCGCAATTATGGAAGCCTCAGTTATTTCAGTTACCATAACCCTATCTGACTTGGGGGGCGGATTCCGCCCCCCCCCCCTAGTATATTTTTGTTTGCACGTGTTTCCATGTATACAGAAGGACTCTGAAATTTAGTAAGTTTAACTTTGTATCATAGAGCAATAAAATTATAACAATTTGAGCATTCTATTTTTTGCCTGGTCTCCATGCTAACAAAGTATTCATGCCACACTCTTTGAAAAACACACTTTGTATCTCTCTTAATCTTGTTTAATTGGTCCAATTAAGTCTAAATTGTGATTTTATATATGTTTTTGATTTGTACATTTCATTTCTTTATGAAAAGTCAAGTTTCATGACCTTTTAACACACTTTAATTTATTTGATGTCATATGACATCACAATGATAATCGCGCTCCAGCAACAACAACAACATCTCTAATTGAATTTTTCTTTCAAATTTCTATTGTCTATATAATGAACTACCTTTGTACCAAATTTGGTTGCCATATCTCGTACAACAAGCCAAGCATTGAGTGTTTCAAAACGCCCACGTCAGATAGGGATAAACATTCACTCTATTATAACGATCTGACTACCTTTATCCAGGAAAGAAAGCAAGATCTCAAGGCATAAAGGCTTAGTGAATGAATCTTTGATATTGATTTTATCGGTGCATATGCCTTTAAGAAATGATATGCTGTGATATGAATCGAGGAATCAAGACTTTTCAAACCATTGAATTATCTTGAAATTCAGTGTAACACAGATGAGATGAAAGTTGGACAGATATAATATAACTTGTCTCTTTTTTGCAGTAAGGCCAATACTGGTAATATCCAGTAACCAGCTAGTTAAAAATGGAGCTAATGTGACATTCAGCTGTAATATAACAGCAGCCAACCCAAATACAACAGTAACATGGAAAGGTCCATCAAATCAAGCAATTCAGCATTCAAATGGTGTTGTAAAGATCAACTCTGTATCATCTAATCAAGCAGGCAAATATAGCTGCAATGCAAATAACAGTGCAGGGGAGACAACGACTTCCTTTACACTATATGTTGGTGAGTAAATTTCTTTAACTATGATATGGTCCGAATGAGAGCTTCTAATCAAATTCTCTCCACATTCGACATTCATAAAAGCTGGCAATTCGTTAAAATTAAGAATAATTAAAGCCAAATGTCGTCGCCATTAGTCGCCATGCCATGTTTCCATGAGTACAAGATAAGGAGGCTAGCCACGATTTAGAGGCAAGAAAACAATAGGGCAGCCTCGTTCACGTTGAACATGACGTCAGAAGGCACTGCGTGATGACATCACTAAGCACTAGTTGCGTATTTGAATATGCAATTTCGCAGAGAATAGACGAAAAGTGGTGGAAAAGTACGATAACAAAATAGCATTAAAATTGTTTACGTTATCAATCATACCAAACCCTTACACTTGTCCTTTACGAAAAATAACCTCCAAATCTTTTCCTTTGTCCAAATCTCCCCTGGGGTTCTGTTCCATGCTCTGATCAGATCACATTTTCTCCTAAAATTCACCAATGAGTTTCAAAAAGGCACAAATCGACTATTTGTTGCGATCGCACAGCGATGCTGGAAACACTTATTGTCCAAAGCATGTCTCCGATGAAAATCTTTATGAAAATCGGCTTATCCGAGCGTGCAATCCATTTTTGGGATGGTGGCCAAAACGGTCAAAAATGTCCTAAGCCTTGCTACGAAACGTGGAAGCAAATTTATTGACGGCACTTGATGGCCAATTTTAGGAGAAAATTCTATCTGATCAGAGCATGGAGCAGAGCCCCAGGGGAGAGTTGGACAAAAGAAAAGATTTTGAGGCTATGTTCCTTTACGTCGGGTCCTGCAGAGTAAAGAGGGCGATCTGGGGAGAAAATAGTTATTTCATAAAACATATCAATTCAATGTAAATTAAATGTCTTTAGCTCATAAAGAGTATTGAATTATCAAATGTACCGGGAGTCCCAAAAAGTTTTATTGATTTGAACTGTTTTTGGAACTGTTGTTGGAAACAAAATCGAAACAAATCATTCGGATCCAACTTACACTTTATGCGGAATGGTGTCGTTTAGATCGCTTGAAACTATTCAATGGTTCTTTTTCTGCTAATTAATCTCTAATTACTCGACCATGATTACACCGTGGTCTTTTAAATGCACGACCCCTTGTAAACCAGCATAGCTGAATGAGCTACTATGCCTAAATAATTGATGATATGATGATATGATATATATGGTTTTTGTGCACTTTACAGGGAAGCCTGAATAAGAAACCCCTTTTCTCAGGACTCACAAATGAGCTAGTTACATGTACGACAAAACAATTTTGTACCCAATGGGCCAATAAAATTGTTCCAAACTTTGTACATTGTCAGACCAGGTTTCAGGCAAAACTGTCCTTGTCTCAGAATCTTGCCATTCCCTCTGGTCTGTATTTTATAACAGAATTTAACAGAGAGAGGGCAGAAAAATATGTTCGATTATCTTACAGCGCATATTTTCTAGAGCGTAAAGAATTTGAAAAATCTGAAGAAAATTTGGTAGCTTAGGGTCTGCATGTCCTGTTGATATATTTCAAATTTTATTAGCATGCTCGCAAGGGTACAAAATATCTTTTCAAGGCAGTATGCTCATTTTACCAGTAAATCGAACTGGAAATTTTCCCTTAAAGATGTTTGCCAAATAAATTGAATCGGTTGGAACCCCCAAAATCTTACGCATCGAACTATGTATAGTTTACCACATCCCGCTAACAGCTTGGTATTTTGGGAGCGAAAACTTAATCTTGTGAGGCAAACGTTTACCAAAACATTAAGTGCATTTTACCACTTTTATATTTGTTTGATTTTGATTCTCAATGTGCAACTGTGCAAATGCATTACCTTACCGTAGTAAACACATAGCACGAACCCAAGAAGATGCCTCGCGTTGGTAAATTAAATACAATGCTTTTGGTGACAAGATGTACAATACTGGCGAAAATTATCCGGCCACCATTCAAAAACTTTTGCAATGCATTTTTACTGTAATCCAGTGCGACTAATTTGGCTAGTTTGTCACTCTCCGTATCACCTTTATAAAGTCACCTCTAAAAAGTTTTCCTCCAAGCTGATTTTAGCGCATTTTGTTGTGGAGAAAAACATTATGCCTCGACTAGTGTAAATAAGAGCTTACTATTTCTGCATGGGTAGACACGGCTGCTGATTTGACTACTGATATTCCCAAGTTTCCAATAAACATTATCGTTAAGTCACAAGTAAATGGCACATACTGTCGCAAAACAACATCGATATTTGGAATCTAAATGAAAAAGTGACCTGATAACCTGTAACAACTGAGAGAGATTGAGACTTTTTTTCAAATTGTGCTAACTCAATTCAAGGAAATATCATTACAGTTACAGTCATAGTCATAAAGTTTTGAATCAGCTCAATCACAAGATTTCGAATTTTTTCAAATTCTTGTTTTTGATTAAAAATTGGAATCTTTTCATTGACAAAATGTGTCTGTATTTTTAAGGCATTCGTGATTGATCTCAATCGCCAGCACTTCGTTACAGCAAGGCTATCCAAAACAGTTCTTGGCAACTTCCAATATTGATGTTTCTTTTCTACATCTTTTAGGATCCATTGGGAAATTAAACAATCAATCAAGCAAAACAAGGATAATTGATGTAGTCATTTTTGGACTGTTGGCTATGGTAATCAGTATCCAGGTTTAAATTTTCATAATAAAGAAGAAAATCCAGCAACGAGAAAACACATGGTTCATTTTACGACATTCTTTCCATTACAAAACTTTTATATGTCTTGAACGAAGTAAAAATATTTCTAATTGTTTGTGCATTGAAGGCAACGTTGGTAATCTTCTTAGCTGCTGGCAAATTTAGAATTGATATCATTCACACATCGCAATTGTGTTCAATAACTTATGTCCTACGTTTCTGCAACTTGCAAATCATATATAATGTTAATTGAGGGTGCAGTCAAATCTAAAGGGCAATTAGAATTGTGTTGTTTTATTGTTCTAAATTTATTCGCATGACTGGTTGACAAAAAATAGACTAAAATCCCTATAACCAAACTCGAAATGTAACCCTGACCCTGAACCTAACCCCTCGCCTAACCCTATAACCTGTATTAGGAGAAAAAATTGCCCGTTGTTGTTCACTAAATACTAGGAGAAATATAAACATTTTTGGGTGCCTAAAACAAAGGCGGGAAATTTCTGAGGAGCTATCCGTTGGATTGTAAAACTGTCTTAGTCAGGAGCATCTATAAAGAAATTGATATTCTTCACAGTTTGAACAGTTCTTTTTGCTAATCCATTTGATGCTGGATGTTCTGCGCTGCTATTTTCATGTGAAAATCTCTTTCAAGTTATTCCATGCTTTATCTTGCTCGTGACCCCAGCCCAGCCTATTGGTTTCTTTGGTCTAAGAGTGCTCTTAATGGCCTAGTTTTCTTGAAAGATCTGGAATGAATCTACCTAAATAGTTCATTCGATTCTTTGTGATGAAATCATCACCAAGAATCTCCGAAGTTTTTGTCTATCTCTTGGTCTTTCCAGCTTTAGGATTGCTTCAACCTTTCTTGGATCTGGTTTTAACCCATCTGCTGATATCTTGTCCCCTAGGAAAGTGAATTCTGGTACTGCAATCTCACATTTCTCTTTCTGAAGCTTAAGGCCTACTCTTTGGGCAGTTTCTGTGACTTTCTCTAGCCTTTTATAGTGCTCCTCTTTATCTGAACCCCATACTATGATATCATCCATTGATGTATCTAATCCCTCCAAATGAGCAAATAATGTGTGAATTTACATGATGGTAGATTTTTTTTGTCTGGGGCAGGCCCACCTTGAATGGACCCTTACCCATTCCGGACTCCGCCTGAAAATATATAGATTGTTTTCTCAAACCCCAAAGGCTAGACGTAGCTGACGGGACAGGCCCACCGCGAATGGACCCTTACCCATTCCGGACTCCGCCAGAAAATGCTAGCTGCGATGTAGACAGACCCGTACCTGTCCTGCATCGTCGGCAACCTAGTGGACAATTGCCGCCTTTGTTGCGTCTCCAATACCTCCATTTAACTAGAACGTAGACGTAATTGTAACAAGTAGATTTTTTAATGTCAGATGAAGCTTGGAAAGAATTGCTTATCCCTTTATTTTATTCTGTAGGGTATGCACAGCAGAGAGCCAAACTTAGGCCCTTAGGCCAATGTTTTCGTGTGACTAAGACCAAATTAATTACCAAATGTTGTGAAAATTGAATTAGTTGCTGATGCTGTGCCAGTGATAGAGTATTGCAGGAAAGTACCATTTGCACTCTATGTCAAATTTAAAGAAGAATGAGAAATAATGGAGAATATTGGCGTCATTAACCCTATCTAAAACGGAGGGCCGGAGGGGGGGGGGCTAAACTAGCCCCAACCCTACCATGTTTATCTGTATAATTTTGTTTGGCCAATATCTAGGCTTATTTTTTTTTTTGACATTTCCTAACTACCTATTTAGCATCTTCTATCCAATTTCTTCAAGATATCTCATGTAGTTTTGGAAGTATAACACTTTTCTAAAAATAAATTTTGATATCTTGTTTGTTTTATGGTCAAACCATTTATAACTTGAAACTAAGATAATTCTTGACAGAAGTAAGATAACTGGATGAGATTTGTAGTTAAACCTTAAATTAATAAGAGAATATGGAAACATTTTAATTTTATTGTTTTTTAAGAAATGACGTCATTGACGACGTCATAAAGATAATGAATTTATGTAATAAATATAGGTTTACAAAGTTTATCATTTTTTCAAACAATTATATTTTTATGAGATTTTCATATTGTATCGTTCAATTACAGTTAAAATAACCATAGCATTTCTCTCGAGTGAGATTTTACAGTCAAATCTAAAATAGTACGGTTTTTGGCCTAAAACAAAGTAAAATACAGCAATTAGAGTAGAAATAAATTATAAATTCGAACTGTTTTCATCAAATTACATGAGATTTCCAATGGTCTTTCTTCTAGCCCTTGTCAATTCGGAGTTCTGAGGGGGGGGGCAATTTAGCCCCCCCTGGCCTGAGGATGCTCAGAAAATCCCCGTCCAGATAGGTTTAAGGTTGAAAACCAACAAAATGGGTAAATTCATTTGTTTTGGTCACTAAACCAAATGGGAAGCTGCGTGTTTGTCTTGACCCCAGAAATTTCAACAATTCAATAAAGAGAGAACACTTCAAGTTGCCCATTAGAAAAGAAATCACAGCAAAGTTTGCAAATGCCACAATATTTTCCAAGTTAGATGCTTCAACAGGTTTCTAGCAAATGAGAATAAATGAAAAAAGCTCAGAGAGGTGCGCAGTTAATACAATATTTGGGAGATACCAATATCTTAGGCTACCATTTGGAATTTCTAGTGCTCCTGAAATCTACAATCAATAAGATGCTTGGAAGTTGGATTTGTAAAATTGTAATTACCGTTCTTGGTGGAGGCCAGATGACTTTGTGTCTTCCTACGCCAAGAACGGTACGGTATTTGTATATTTATATTAGTTAGTTTTAATTTATTATGAATATCAGCTAGGTATGGGTCTAGCGTATGGGGTTTGAGAAAACAATCTATAATTTTTCAGGCGGAGTCCGGAATGGGTAAGGGTCCATTCGCGGTGGGCCTACCCCGTCTGCTAGGTATGGGTCTAGCCTATAGGGTTTCAGAAAACAATCCGAGAAACAACCTATATATTTTTCAGGCGGTGTCCGGAATGGGTGAGGAATGGGCAAGGGCCTATCTGATGGGATTTAAGAAAAATGTTCCCCTTGAATGTGTAAAAGTCAATTCAACGGGGCTAAAACGCAATCCATGCAAAAATTATATGCGAATTTTCGAAGTCCAGGCAAAATTAGGCCTAGTGTAGGACAATTGCCTCCCCTGCTGGCCTCAGACGATTGCGGTGAAACTTAAAGCAAGCATAAACATAACTAAACACAACGATTTAGTTATACAAAATATTGGTTAAATAGATATTGTTGTATAAAATGTCCTGGAAATAGGTAAATACGATTACAAAATGCGAAAATAATATGATTTTCGTTTATCAATCCGGGTGGGCGGGCTGGGATTTTCATTATTGGCGGCACCACTAGCTCGAGTGCTCGCTCTCGTAGAGTCTCTCTTGCTTCTTCGATTTTTAGGCATGTTTCGATAATTCGAAGCAAGAGTGAAATTGGCTTGATTGCTTCAACTTTTAGACCTCTTATTAATCCAACATGCGGTCTACTGTAAGGAAGTATGAAGGCTGTGATTGGGTGAGTTTTCCCGCCCTGGTGCTTGATTGGACGATGGTGAGCCACGTGTTCCCGCTTTTAATGTTGATTGGATGGTACATTCTATAGCTGCCCACATAGGGGGGGTTTCACATTACTTGCGTCAGTTCAGTGAAAGGTGAATCGAATAGTTGTTAAGGGGCGTGCTACAGGTAATTGACTATCACAAAAGTTTGGAGAAACTAAAATATTTCCTGTAATTTCCAATCATTGCTTTCGATATGTTCTCAGGTTACTGAGCGCAAAATAACACCTTTACTTGAAAGGGGGATTACGAGTTCATTAAGGGCTTTCGCCTGTCTGATTTGGGAGTTCCGCGCAATCCGCAGAAGAGATCTATTTAATCATTGTGTGTTTGGGAAAAACAGAGCGGATTGAATTCGGCATCATATACTGTCAGATCCCTTTGAATATTTGAAACAAGCAATAAACTAGCCCACTCGCAGAATTAATTGTATTCATGTCACACATGAATTTTATTAAGCAATCTTTTGTGAATGATACTGATCATTTTGCAAGGCTTTCCAAATCATTTGCAAAATAAGATTTCGTTCGAGATTTGCTTCCATTGAGAGAAATTGGTTAAACCTGACGATTGATTTCAAAGGCGCTCCTTCGCAAAATTAATTAGATTCATGCTGCGCATGAATAACATACATCCTAATCCTTTGAAATAATCTGAGTATTTCTAAAAAAAAACTGTTGCTCGTCTGATACAGTTGTTTCTTTCTCAATAAAAAGCACTCTATTTATAAGGCTTAAATTCTCTGATGATTTCCTGCCCAGGATTGGCTTAACATTGTTTGGACTTATAACAAACAGAAGGCCCGTAGGATCGTTTTTGCGATTGGAGGGGCACCATCTCGTGAAGAAAATGGGGTTTGGGGGCGAAGCACCGAGAAAAACTCTTTAGGCCACGCCCTTTACTTTGGCTTAGAAAACCTGTCCCAACCCCATGTTTTCCATTGCCAAAAAGGAAAATTTAGATGAATTTCGTAGTGATTTTCTATAAATCTGCACCTGTAGGAAAATTTTGAGGGTACACTCTTTAATTTGGCTTAGAATGCATTTTTCAATCCAATATTACCCTGGGTGCAAGGCACATATAATCCAAAGGAAATCTTTCTTTCAGGGTGGATCTAGTACCCACGGTACCCATTGGTCACCCATCATCGCTAAAATCGAAATTCGGAAAATTTGCAAAATTTATATCCAAGCAATTCCTCATGTTTCTCTTCGTTTTCGAGAGCATGTCAAGAGCGTGAGAGATGAAAATGCTAGCTACAACTAAACAAAGATAAGAAATGCTTTCAAAGGGCGCTGTTTTGGTTTTAGTTGTTAGCTATTCGTAATTGCTAGATACATGAAAATCTTCATAAGTAAAAAGTGTTTGCTAGTTCATGTATTTCGCATTAGATTGACTAATACCTCAATCACACTGAAGCAGTTAAACCAGCTTTGTCTAACCCAGGTTAAATTTTAACCAATCAAATGCATTCGATTTGTTGGATCGACCAATTAGAACGCAGCATTTAATAACCTGGTCTATTTTAAGCTGGTTTAACTGGCCAGTGTGAATGGGGTATAAGTTTTATTACTTTTAGCTGCACCTGATAAGCCTTTTTTATGTAAAGAGGGATGAGCCTTCCGAAACTTGGTTTGAGAATAATTTTGCATTTCCTTCAGTCAATTTTACTTAACAAGATGAAAGAAAAAATGCAACTTTTCGAAAATATTTGGGGGGCCGGGCCTGACCGGCCCCAATATGCGCTACGGGCCTGCAAACAGTGTCCTGAGCGTCTTTCCTTTGTGGTTAATTGGTAAGATACATTGCCCTTTCACTGGCACATCTCCCCCGTCATATGCATTCAGCTTTATTAATATTTTAGTATTTCATTTGTAAATTCAATAATGTTTTACAGGTAAATTACCTATAACTAAATTTACAAAAATATGTAAGATTAAACAAAAAGAACGATTAACATAACAAACTAATTAATATAACAAAGCGAACAAACGAGAATATAATTTGATTAGATGCTTTGAGACGTGAGGTTTAAGTTTGTGTATATTTCGTTTCTTTTTTCATGTATACTCAAAATAAAAGTTAAGAGATCAACGACTACTTCTTTGTGGATAAAAAGATATTGAAACAGGCTAATTGGTTTCAAGAGTTTGCAACTTGGAAATTGTTTCACAATTTTTGACAAGAATTTCACTCTAATGTCGCTATAAGCTGGACAATCACTAAGAAAGTGGAGCTCGGTTTCGATGGAATTAAGTTGGCAAAATTCGCACAATCTATTCTCTCTCGGAACAACAGGTCTTGAATGTCTACCCTTTTCTATGGCTAAATTGTGATCGCTAGTGCGCAATTTGGTAGTTAACCCTATCCGGGGGGGGGGGCGTTTTTCACCCCCCCCTACCAAACTTATCTTAATAGCTCTTAAACAATGATAGCTATAACGCTGAAACTTCTTGACTTTTACTAAAATTTAATTGGCAACCAAAAAATTAAAATTTCAATGCCTATTGTTTAACCACGTGACCACCAGATGCCCTTATTTGGAGACAGGTCACGAAGAAAATCACTAAAATGGCTCTAATTTCTTTACTTCTTCTCCAATCTCATCAATATATATACCTTTGGATTCGTCTCGATGAGTACTTACATTTGATATATAATTTATTTATATTTGCTGACATCAACAATTTTTAAATTGTATGACGTCATCAATCTTTATGACGTCATATTTCTAATTAATTAGTAATTTTTGCATGAAAAATCATTGAATGATTTCAAATATTGATGAAGATGTCTAATTTCACCAAGTAAATGTGAAATTGATGGTGTTTAAGCATCATTATTGCGCTAACAATTTTGCATTGAATCTTATTGTCCATAATTAATTAGTTAATTAATTAGAAACCAAAAATATTGATATAAAACTACATGAAACTGCAAAGTAAGGATATCAAGCAGGTATTTCGATAGTTTTATGGTGATTTTACTCAGTTATTTAGTAAAAATAGACCTTTTTATGCTAATAGCTCGATTTCGTCAAAATTTGCATTGTTTTTGGTTTCCTAGCAACCAGTCACGTGACTACAAACTAATTAATGCTATTTTTGAATTCTCTATTGTTCAATTATGATACAGTGCAAGTCTCATTATCATAGCTGTTATAGTTGCTTAGATAATTAGGGGGGGCGAAAAACGCCCCCCCCCCCCGGTAGAAAATCGATAAAAATTTACCCGGTTAGAATAGGGTTAATATTCTTGTTTTTCTGAACGGACAATCAAGATATATTTCATATTAAGATATGTTTCATATCAAGATATGTTTTATGTTTGAGTGCCTCAATTTTGGTCTGTCCCCAAGTGTAGAAAAACTTTGTAACTGAGAACATTGACATCAGCACCTGTCTAATTTCATTGGAACGAATCATTAATTTGTATGGGGACAATCAACTGACCATTCTTATGATTTGATTCCATTGAAAAAATATAAAATTCTTGATCATCTTTTTCATTGTCTTCAACTGCGCTCACTTATGTATTTTGGCTGTTTTTACACACTCTTGCAAAACGATTCATTTTGTCACATTTGTGACATTTTTGTCCCATTGCTGGACATTGCTTGGCAGTGTGTACATATCCGCATCTTCCACATGAATATCCTTTATTGTGATTTTCTCTTAAATCTTGGTATTCTCTCCCTCTTAATTTTCCTTTAGTCCTATTGGAAATTGCATGAGCCTCAGCTGTTGAATCTACAAGAGTTTTCATATGCTGGCTGGCTACTTCTGCTGCTTTGCAAAGATCTATTGCTTTCTGTAGAGACAAATCTTGTTCTCTCAGTAACCTTTCTCTAGTACCATCATTATTAATCCCTTCAACAATGCGGTCTTTATAATTGACTCTGTCAGTTCACCGTATTCACAGTACTTTACAAATACAATTAAATCAATAACAAATGGATTAAACGCCTCGCCTACATTTTGTCTTCGTGAATTGAATACATGCCTTTCCAAGGTCACGTTTCGTTTGGGCGTGCAATATTCTGCAAATTTTGTTTCAGTGTCATCATATTGAAATTCCACTATATACAATATTGAAAATAGATCAATAACATTATTACAAAAGCAAATTATAACCAAATCTGAATAAACTAAATTATAACAATGATACGAGTCCATTAAACAATACAAATTAGGAGAATTGTATGCAGCGGAATTTCTTGAGGAGGAGCTCTCTCAGTAGCTAGGCTAATCAAGGAGAGAGCACCCCCTGTTTTTAGATGGCTAATGAAATGTGCAAATAGTTACCATGCGTTAAGTTAACTTTTAATTTAATTAAAAAATCGAATACAGCATAAAGGTAACATCACTTCCCAGTCCAGCGAACAGCAAGCCACCACCCATTCGACCCCCCGGAAGCCATTCAATCCCCCGAAGACCACCCAGCCTACCGTAAGGCGGCGAAAGGAAGAAGCTCCGCACAGTCCCCACAACCAAAAGACACAAACATCCTTCAGCTGCAAAGACCATGCAGAACAACGGCCCCACCGCTCCCGACAGGCCAAAATAGCAACTGAGAAACCAACCAACCCCCAAGGAGGCCATTTCCAAAAACGGCAACCTACCATCCATCAGAGCGGGTAGCAGAGCGACCCTAGAAGACTATGATCGATAATTATTTTTAAAAAAAGTAGGCTTTGAGTTTTCGATGAAAGCTAAAAGCAGATGGTGAACGTTTTAGATCAACGGGAATGCCATTCCAGCACTTTGCTTCGAAGTAGCGCACAGTCCTGAGACCATATTGAAGGGTATTGTTCTGAGTTACGAGAATATCATTCTTGTAGCCTGCCTTGCGTGTACCATGTTGATGAACAGATTCAACCAATGCAAAGAAAGAATGACAATAAGGAGGAGAGATCTTATTGACACAAGCATGCACAAAACTAAGCAATTTTAACTGAAAGAGATCATGCAGCTTTAAAATCTTTAATTCAGAGAAGATCGGTGTAGACGGAGAAATATAATGTTCAAATGAGATTGCCCTTACAACGCTTTTCTGTAATTGAAATACAGGCTTGATATAAGTATCGCAAGTGAGGCCCCAAACTAGAGTTTCATATTGAAGGAAAGGTGAAAGCAGAGAGTTGTAGAGGCAGACCAAAACACTGAAAGAGATCATGCAGCTTTAAAATATTTAATTCAGAGAAAATCGGTGTAGACGGAGAAATATAATGTTCAAATGAGATTGCCCTTACAACCCTTTTCTGTAATTGAAATACAGGCTTGATATAAGTATCGTAAGTGAGGCCCCAAACTAGAGTTTCGTATTGAAGGAAAGGTGAAAGCAGAGAGTTGTAGAGGCAGACCAAACCACTAATAGGTAAAAAGTGTCTTACTTTCAAAAACATACCGCATGTGCTAACCAAGTTTTTAGATAGCTCAGTCAAGTGATACTTCCAGGAAAGATTTTCATCTAGAAGCACACCAAGAAATTTGACATAACAAGTTTGTTTGATAGGAAGGTTCCCAAATTTTATATTGACAGTTTCCATCTAACCACATCTTCATTTTTTTCATATTCTTAATTAACCACACTTTGGAGCTGATGAAGACTTTCAGCTTCATAATCGATGTTGGTATCATCTGCAAAGAAATAGAAGGCTAGTTTTGAGGAGGAAAGAGGCATATCATTATTGTAAATTAAGAAAGAAGGGGACAAAGGACAGAGCCCTGTGGAAGATTTATTGCTTTTCGAGGATTTATAGAGACGTTCATACATGACCTTTTCAGCAATTTTGCTAAAGACAAAGCGAAGAGAAATAGGCCTACATAATTTTGATGCTGTTAGTAGACAACCTTTCTTAAAAAGTGTAATTTCTTTTGGCAATTTCGTCTTTTAATGGAATATCCCAGATTGAAATTACTCATTTATAATTTGACATAAATGAGAAGATATCAATGGAGAAAAAGTTTCAATATTCTCATGAGAATACTGCTAGGTTCTGAGAGATTTTCCAGACTTTAGAAGAGAGATTACATCAGATATTTCAGAAGGTATTATTATGGGTGCAATAAAAATGAATTTACAACTCTGTCACCCATCAAATCCACAGGTGACTTGTTGGATTTTGCTATATTTTTGGTGATATCCTGAGAAATATTAACAAAGAATTTATTAAAAATGGTAGCAATAACCGCTGGATCTGATGTAATGTTTCCACTTGAGTCCTTAAGCTTACTTATCACATTTAAATTGCTTTATTTTCTTATACTAACAACCGATTTAATTCCTCACCATAACTGTTTCATGTTGTTACTGTTTTTCTAAAAGTAGTTATAAAAATAGCTAGCTTTACCTTCTCTCAAGGCAATTGCAACCCGATTTCTAAACTTTTTATAAAGATCTATAAGAGGTTGGTTGTTGTTCTTTTGAATCATTTTCAGTAGCCTATCTCTGATGCGCATCATTGTTTGTATTTGCCATTAATCCATGGTTTATTCCTGAGCTTAATATCACTGCCACACTGCCACAGATAAATTGTTGCATTTTATATGAATCCAAAAGTTACAGTGATTACAAAAAACTGATATGTGATGATTTGTATGTTCTTATGGAAAATGCCAAAAGGGAAAATGCCACTTAAACATAGCAACCCTATTTATCAGGGGTAAAATTTTTACTACTTTGGTCCGTGGGGGCGGCTATTTTGGTCCCCCTGTTTATTTCTGAAACGAGAATGGTATGAAGATGACACTTAGCACATTGCATTAGGGACCAAAGGAGAATCTGAAAATAGCAATAATTAGTAATTTGTCATGTAATTCGTTGCTACGCAACCAAATACAATGTCAAAATCAAGGAAAACAAGCGACTGTTCTTAAACGTCAGATATTTACTGATTTGTTAGAGATCTGTAGCTAATAATGCGGCAAAAGTGGTAGTCATGAGTCTATAAAGACATTTTAACTGATTATTTTTTTAATTTTGACAATTGCATCAGCTAACTATGGCTAATTACGTCCAATTTACGGACACTAAATAGAATGGAGACAATAGTTACAGTAATATATTATAATTTTTACTGCTAATAAATAAAAGTAGACATCTCAGTTCATGATCACGCCATTTCGAGCAAATTTTCATGAATAATATACTAATTTATTCAAAATATGACGTCATCAAGTTGTATGACGTCATATATATTAAAACTTGCTGATGTAAGCAGATATTAAAAAACTACCGGGTGTCCCAGAAAAAAGGTAACAGATTTGATCAGGTGTAGCGATAAGAATTTATCTTGAATCGATCGGAAAGAATTTGTAAATTAATGCTCACTAGTTAACTTGAAGATAAATAAATACCTTGTTTGTTGATATTGGTGCTTTGAAAGTTGAAATATTAATCTTGAAACCTCAAATTTGCCTTCACCTCCAAACCAGAGCTTTTGGGTTTTGGCATAAGCTGCAAACGCGCTGCTTAGGGAAATCTCCGTAACCATAGACATAGCGTAGTAGTTCTAAACAAGGACCTCGTACATAGGCACAAATTTGAATAGAAATTTCAAAACTGGAAATGGACTAACATATCAATGAATATAGTCACCAGGGAATATCTTTCTTCAGTTAAAAAGCACTTACAGAAAACAACAATCCAAGCACGAGCCAACATGTTTAAGGATCTTATCATTGGACATGTTTCCCTTGGGTATATACGATTGCTTGTTTGGTAATATTTCCGCGAGAAATGCTACAAAATTCAATTCATTTAGGCAATGCAGATTACAAAATGTAATTGATGTATACACGCCCAAGGGAATTATGTCGCTGGTGGATAACTTTTATTAGACAGATGCAATTTGAACTTTTGATAGAATGAAGAAACATGTCTCTTAGGGAATAAATTCTTGATCCGATTGTCAAGTTCAGTTTCGGCTTTGCATTCAAATGTTGTCCTAGGCACGAGGTTTCTTGGGGTTTCTTGTTCGTACTTCGCTTTGATTCAGGAGATTCCACAAGTCAGTGGTTAACAGCGTAGGCCAAAAGCTCTGGTTTTGGAGGTGGAGGCAAATTTGAGGCTTCAAGATTAGTATTTCAACTCTCAAAGCACCAATATCAACAAACAAGGTAGCTATCTTTAAGTTAGCTATTGAGCATTAATTTACAAATTCTTTCCGATCGATTCAAGATAAATTCTTATCGCTACACCTGATCAAATCTGTTACCTTTTTTCTGAAACACCCAGTATATATCAAATGAAAGCACTCTTCAAGACGAATCGAGTGGTATATATAAATTTGTATTCTATGATACTGGGGAGAAAATAACAGAGGATGTACGATTTTCTTTGCGACCGGTCTCCAAAAAAAGGCATGCAGAGGTCAAGTGACACAACAATAGACAATGAAAAGTTGATAATTATGTAGGGTATTAACTTTTGATAAAAATCAAGAAGTTTCAAAGTCACATCTTAAATGGCTCAGATTCTATTAACAAAGTTTTATAGGGGGGCCATAATGGCCCCCCGGGCTGAGTAGGGTTAATATGTTCTATTAAACTTGATCTGAACTGAAAAAGAAACAAATACATAATTCCAATAGGATAAACACAATGTAGGCAATAATCCAGATTTGTCTATTTCTAAACTTACTGATTAGATTTGTCCAAATGAAATTTCACTGTCAGATGTAGCTGAAGGGTCAGGAGGTTTATCTCGCATCACAAGTTTGTCCATAACAAAGAAGGCAATTTTCCCTGTCTTCCGTGCTTCAATGAGCTGCGGGACTTTTTCTCTGCGCCTATCCAAGGTGCGCTTAGCATAGTCGGCAACAAATTTCACATTCTCTGACTTCTTTGTTCTCGCCATTTGCAATACTTTTTCTTTGTCCTTCCATTTCAAGAATTTCACCACAACTGGGCGGGCATCATCATTAACTCTGTTGCCATATGAATTTTGGTTCCATCTTCTTTGTGACCTATTTGGATTCCCAACGCGGTGGCACCTTCCAATCTCCAGATTTTCAGTGATACGCAATTTGTCAAACAGGGTACCTTTAACCACCTTTTATGTGTCAGCCCAAGATTTCCAGTTTGCTTATCTTTTGCAATTCAAAATATTTTAACATTGTTTCTTCTACTGTGGTTTTCTAAATACTCGAGGTTGTCCTCCATGCATTCAATCTGGTCGAAAGAATCTTTAATGCTATTTTCACTAGAATATATTCGTTTGTCAATCTTGTCAATCTTGTCAATCTTGCAGGACGCATCATCAAATTTGGATTGACTGAGCTGAAGGCTGAGTTTAATTTTCGACTTAAAGACGAAGTTCTTTTAAGTAGTCCTTGAAACCTTCCACCATTAACTGCAGTGTATTTTTAAATGCATTTGCTTGAACATCAGGAAGATTTTGAACCACAGCTAGCGATACTACTCAAGGGTGGGCATGTCACCCTGGGGACGATGTCCTACTTCTGTCCGAAAACCGATAGTTTGCTAAAATTTGTTGCATCACCTTTGTCCCGAAAAACGGTCTTTTTGGCATCAATTTCCTTTGTCATCTTTTTTCAATTTGGCAGAAAAGTTTGAATTAAGTAATCAGTGACGATGTTTGTCCCAAAAACAGGTAGTGTTAATCAACAAGCTTAATCAGACATCAGAAAGCAGGTTGTCGTTATATCTATCAAAGCAGAAGTGTCCCAAAACTGGTAGTATTGGTTGAGATATTGGTCTTTGTGCGTAAATATGCCAGACAAAGGTAGAACCGTATCCTGAAATTTGATTGTGTGGTCTTTTTTGTGTTACTTTGCTGGACAAAGGTAGAACTGCTTATGATAAAATTTGAGTTTTTCTCATATAAATTTGCCGGACAAAGGTAGAACCAGTCAAGGCTAAACTTTAGAATTTTGGTCAGGTGCGACAGCAGTAGAATGCATTCTGGTAGAGCAGAAGATCAGATTTGTCAAATTTCACCTTTGTCCCAAAACTGGTTGTTTTGACATCAACGTCGTACTCTGCGATAAAACAAACCGGTCTTTTTTTCACAATACATTTGGACAAACATGTGGTCGAAAGTTTTACAGTACTTGCCCGCCCCTATACTACTTCATCACCCATATTGTGAATTTTCAAGACCGTTCGATTTTGCTACCAGCGGTGCAATTTTATCTTTCTCTTCAGTTGCAATCGAAAATGTATTAATACTTTAATGGCAGCCTCTCACTAGTGCTAAAAACGTGGCACACTGCAATGTTTTGGGCCTTAGAATCTTTCTCTGTAGCACCCAGCGGTCATGTACAGCTCGTACTGCTGGCGCCATCTTCTCCAGTTTTCTGCAAGGTTATTGCCTTCAAAACTCAATGGCCTAGGTGCTGGAATTTGTTCAGCCATCACTTTTTACTTTGTGAGCCTTTTCAGATCTGACACCATATAATATTATGTATTTAGTGTCGGCAAAGAGGCAAGAGACAGAAGAAAAGACCTCCATTCTTGCTCTGTCTGAAACTAACTTTAACTCACTGCACGTGTATGCTACTTCATGTACAGTACACGTACGATACTTCATGTAATATCATCACAGTCTATACATCTGATCAAGAACGTCCCTTGAAACATATCTAGAAAGGTACCTTAGCCAATGAATTTTCGTGCCTTAGAGATTGCCTCCCTTACGTGTGATTGAAAATTTAAGTTTGCATCTATAAATCTTTAAAACAAAAAGAAATAATCCGCAAGAAGAAAGCAGTCAGTTATGCGATTGCCAGACACTCGGCAACTATTAAATTTTAACTTGCTGTTTTGCCTTTATCCACGACTGATATGTCCACTCCGAAAATTACACAAAATGTCGATTTTCTCCACTCTGTGTTTGACCTTGCAAGCTTAGTGCCAGTGCCCCAGACATCTTTTTCTTATAAAAAAGCTTGAAACATCAAACTTGCTGCAGTGCGGTAGCCATCTTAATCTTTGATTATTAGAAATTATCGATCACAGTGAACCAAGGTATATTTTCGATCGCAAAGCAGAAACGTTGCAGAAGGCCATTTAATCAATGTATTACCCAATTTGAGGAATCACAACCCCAAAATTCCAAAAAATTTGCAGAATCATCGGTGCCAGGCCAGTCCCCTTCATTTCCCATACCCTCCTGTTAATTTCCACTGGCCACGTCACTGTTTTAATTAGAAGAACAAAGTGTACGGTAGGGTTATTCTAACCTATGTTCAAATAACCTATAATGCTGACAAGATGCTCATCTCCTTCATCGACTAAGTTTGGTCAATTTTTGATAACTGAAAACAAATTTCAGCTTCAGTTCTGGTAGGGCAATCCTTATCCTGGTAGGGTCCAAATTTGCATACACTCCTCCATTAATACCGGTCAAGTTACGCCCCTGTGATATACCTTTACCTGTACTACATGTACCTGCAAATTGTATGCCCTCTATGATTCTTTGGAGCAAATATTCGTCCAATATCTACAGCAGAGGTAATGTACAAAAAGCAAAATATTTAAAGCTGTACCATTATTTTAACCAATTGGTAATAACTTTTTGCACTTGTTTCTCAAAAAGTGTTGATTTTCTGAAAAAATCTGTCGTTACATTACAAATAACTTCATCAGCATTTGTGTCAATTGATTGATCCTCGACATGATAGTCTGTCAACATTCATGATTGCTGACGTTGAGATTGGGAAACATGTCTGCCTTTTAACATCATTCAAACTATATCTCACATCAAATGACTTCCAGGATGCAATGACGCACTAGAAAATAACACATGCCACGCACATAAAGTTTTTTTCTTGACAATTCGCAGGTGAGAATACATGGTCCGACTAAGAAACAAAATACACATGCATTATTGGTAGTTGACTCATATATCCTTCCTCGTTCCATCTACCTGTCAGAGCGGCTTAATTTTACAGAATCGGTAGAAACCTCGGAATAGTAAATTTGGAACTTGGAAACGGGACTTCATGAACCTAAAACTCTTGGTCTGGAATTTAAAGCAACTAAACTTTTTCGACCTTATGATATTTGTGGTACTTTGTAGGATTCGTAGGTCTCCATTTGTAGGATCACATGGAGACAATTCAGAATTTGTATCAAAATCTCCTTGCAGACCAAGATTGCATCGAATGGAACTTATATATTTCCATTCGACAAAATCGAACTTAGAAATTTTGATTTAGTTCTATGCTTACTTTTGCGAAAGTCACGTCATCAGTTTATCACCTGTGGTATTAAAGACTGATTTTTCTTTTTTTCTACCAAAGAGCAAGCAATTCCTATCTGCCTAAACATTTGTCGCTGATAAATAAACCATTTCATTAATTTCTCCTATCTTTCTGATGACTCTTGCGGTGAATAATTGATCAGTGACAAATATATTTAGACTGGCATGCTATGATAGCTAAGGCTCATAGATGTAGGAGCTGGGGGTACATGGACTATGCCCCCCCCCACGTTTTTCGAATAGTGCTCTAAATCTCCGGCTCTAAATAGTACTATCCTAGGAGCTGTTGACTTCCAATTGAGAACTGCTACCTATGTCCCTGCTAAGCCTCTCAAATAATAACAATCGACAGATTTAAAGAATCTTTAACCTATAAAAAAAAGGGTTAAAATCGAAGTTAAGCCTTTGAAAGATGTCAATATAAACATTTCGTAGTTCCTTCTAGTCTCACTAATATGCAAATATGATCAAAGAAGAACGAATTTTATAGGGACAACAGAACTGAAACAACCATTTTCAGTCAAAACACAGTAAAACAATGAGACATTTTTGGAATTTTATTGCAAAAGCTATGCAAACGATCAAAAAATGCAAACTCGAACAATTATCTAAAAACTAAGCTCAATAGACGATTACGGAGAAGATGGGCGTCTAGGGGCACTCGACCAAGATGGATTGCGTTCCATAGTGGAATCAGTAGTGATTCTATAGAAATTCGATCAATAAACGCAACGCATCTTGGTCAAATGCCCCCGACGCCATCTTTTCCGTAATCGTCTATTCAACTCGAAAAAATTCTACAGAGAAATAGCACGTCTATATTAAAAGGGAAAAGGTGTTCAAAGATTCAGAAATTATCTAATTGTTTTTGAGAATATCTACTTTACGAGTCCTTCCTAGATGTTAAAGAATTAGTTTCATAGGTCTTGCAGGATAACTTTTTAAATCCGAGATATGCTTTGGAACTTAGATATGTCAGATAGCAGTGAGATTTTAAGGATGATCCTCGACGTATTTTTTTTGTAAATTTGATAATGTTTCTATTTTTGTAAAGAGATCTTCTTTTTTTAACATTTTTGTAAGTTCATTTTCTGAATACACAATTCAATTCAATTTATTTATGATTCAATTTTAGAGCTCAGAATCGAGTTTAGCACCGCATACTTTTTAGTCCAGATACGCGTTTTCGCCATGCTGCTACATGGGATCTATTTTGTTTGTTTGTTTGTTTGTTTGTCGACTTATTTTGATTCGATTCTTACCTAGCTATACATATATAAATATATACAACTAATCTAAATCGAATAAAATATTTCATGGTGGTAGAAATTGTGATAGTTTGTGAAGAATTTGACCGCGAAATTGTTCGGGCGAACCTTCCCCCAGTCGAAACAAAGCTTCGCACTTTTCATTGTCATAACATCAATATCATCAATACTAAGAGTGTGAAAACTTGCATCCACACTAAATATTGTTTGTTTTTTTTTTTTTATATACATTCTCATAAAAATACAACATTGACAAACTACAATTACTATACCGCAAGGAGCATGGTAGTGCATATCAACCCTGCGGCATTTACACAAAAATATAAATCTAAAATTAACTAAACTAAATGAAATATTACAAATACAAATTCAACGAGAAAAAGGTAAGTGCTAATGTATGGGAGGTTGCAGCGATGGAACATTTAGAAGCGTTCTGTAGCATGAATGAACTTTAGGGTTGCCTCGAGTAGTTTCTTATTGATGTCAATTGTAAACCTTTCGTCGCCATACAGAATGAATTTGAGTAAAACTTCATTTGAAAGAGAGGAGAAACCACGAGGTAGCAATATTGCATTTACACTATCGAGAAGATCATATCTAGGCCCGTTATAGGAATGACAAAGCAGCAGGTAGTGTTCCGTGTCTTCTACCCCATCATTTGCGGAACACAAAGGGTTAACTGTATCTCTAAAGTTAT
>REGM01000065.1:1186788-1212550 GCA_004194415.1 Aurelia aurita
TTAAAAATTATTGGGGGTAGCTCAAGCTCCGCGGTCCCTTCTAAGTTCTCGAACTAAGGTGCCCTAAACTGCGTTACGCCACTGGGTAACGATGACGTCAATTCAACAATTAATTTCCTCTTGTTTCTTACAGGTACTGACGTTCCTAATTGCTATAGAGTAAGATTTTTGAATCTCCTTCTGTAAAAATCCGCAGAGAGCCTATTGCTGGTCCGATTAGAAACAAGTACATATGCGTCATTTGTAGTTGACTCATATATCCTTCCTCATTCCATCTACCTGTCGCAGCGGCTTAAATTTACAGAATCGGTAGAAACCACGGAATATGGAAAATGGGAAACTGGGACTTCAAATTGTTAAGCTTAGTAGCAATAACAGTAAGTTGGCAGCAAGCTTCAAATCAACATCATGAAGTTACTTAAATCAATGTATTGCCATTCTAAACATTCCCACCAATAATAAAATGCGCCATATATTGATAGAAAATTTGCGGGAATCTGAGTTTTTTCATATCTCTGTTTCTTTCTACCTACCAGCATCCGACCATAGTAGTTTCAATGAGCACTGAGAAACTACTGTCTGTTCATACAAATCATCGACCATTCTCTGCTGATGGGTTTCGGGGGAGGGGGGGGGGGATGGGTTTGTGGCAGCAGCGCTTATTTCATCAATGTGTCCTTTTGTGACTTTTAGTCCTTATCTATATGAAAATTGAAAGGCAATAATGTAAACAAAATTCAACATACATAATAAGGTTCAGGTGGAGGGGGGAGGTGCGGCATGGTTATTTTCCGGATGGCAGTCATTAACTTTTTCTTGAGTTATGACCAATTATTTGCCATTGTCAATGATAATTACAATCATAAATACTTTTTAGGGTAGATCTCCATAAAACCCATGATTTTTAACTGATTTGTATGCTTTCCTGTCAGCTAAAACGAAAAAATCATTATTTGAAAATTATCATATTTTGCTCATCGCAGAGAGCATTCACATGATTAGGTCACGCCATCACTAGCTTCATTCAGAAAGAAAATTGTAGATTTCATTCAGAACTATCATCGAGGTAAGTTTCTTAGCAATATGTACTAAACAATGGAATTTGTTTGGTGTGGGAGGGGAGCAGAATCAACTTCCCTTATTATTTTAGTAGCTGAAATGCCCAGTCTGAATAAGGTTAAATGTTCCATAATCTTCATGTTTAATAGGGATAAGAATGATCTTTTATATTCCAGTTAATTCGCGGAAGATGCTGCGAGCGTTTTGTTTATAAAAACAAAGTTTCCTCCATTTGTTTCTGATTCTGGTTGCATGGGTAGTAACAGGTTGTTCTCAATTCACAGCAGATTACTTATACGCTGTTCGAATGATTTAGTACGCTGCCTGGCTCCCATATTGTTGCTTGACAAAAGAATACGTTTCGTTAACAATCAGTCTTTCGTAAGTCTGTGTTTTGTAGACAATAAGTTGCGAAGTCTTTTGATTTAGTTTTGCGACAATTTAAAACCAAACTTCTAACACGTTTCGTTCGTATTTGGACGCGGAAAGCAAAGGAAGGAAAGGCGTGGCAAAGATCTGGCGTTTGATTTTGCGTTTTNAGTAGCTGAAATGCCCAGGCTAGATAAGGTTAAATGTTCCATAATCTTCATGTTTAATAGGGATAAGAATGATCTTTTATATTCCAGTTAATTCGCGGAAGATGCTGCGAGCGTTTTGTTTATAAAAACAAAGTTTCCTCCATTTGTTTCTGATTCTGGTTGCATGGGTAGTAACAGGTTGTTCTCAATTCACAGCAGATTACTTATACGCTGTTCGAATGATTTAGTACGCTGCCTGGCTCCCATATTGTTGCTTGACAAAAGAATACGTTTCGTTAACAATCAGTCTTTTGTAAGTCTGTGTTTTGTAGACAATAAGTTGCGAAGTCTTTTGATTTAGTTTTGCGACAATTTAAAACCAAACTTCTAACACGTTTCGTTCGTATTTGGACGCGGAAAGCAAAGGAAGGAAAGGCGTGGCAAAGATCTGGCGTTTGATTTTGCGTTTTATTTCACCCACCCACCCACAACCAAAATTGTACTATTCTCCTGATTTCTCTTCATGACGGGGATCTTCTGTCTCTCTGTCATGGACATTAAGTGCACTGGTTTGTGGAGAGAAACTTTGAACATTTTTTCTTTAACCCCCAACTATTTCGGTTGCTGCGGAGTGCACCTTTGGCCAGTGTGCTTAAAAATCCCAAACTTGGGCCCCTGTGATGAGAGAACACTGCCTTTGGCAAATAGCAAATTTTATATTTGTGATCTGGCCCATCAGCTGTGAGGGGCCACATTAATTTGTTTATCTATCTGGAGAAAATGTAACTTAAGAAACTATTCGACTTCATAAGGGAAGTCTTTAGTATGTTTTTACTTTATTTCACTTCTTTCCTGAATTATATTACTCGGAAGGTACTGTACTCGAGTTAATGTCTAAAAATTAGAAAGGCTTCAAAAAAATTTGTTTTGGAGTTTTCACGAGGGCAAATGTAGTAAACATGAAGATTGTTATGGAACCTTTAAGAAACTCGTAAGAAACACAAAATCGAAATCTAACTCCATCTACTCAAAATCTAATAGTTTTAAGAAACTTTCAGCACTGGCTCAAATTCTTAGTTTCTTATAAAAAGATATATTTACCTTGTACAATACTACTCGTGTAAGATGAGACAGGAAACAAGTGAAAATAGAAGTAAAATATGCCAAGGATTTCCTTAAAAAGGTTTCTTAAAGGTATTGTGTCCATATATAAGGCCAGCGTATACCCAACCTGTCAACATCCGTCAAGTTCTCGGCAAATGATTGGTTGAGCACAGGGAAATAAGGGACGAAACGTCATAAGTCTAATGCGTGATTGAAAACAAATTTTAATTGATTTAATTCTTATAAGCGGTTTCATATAAAAAATACTTGAATCATGAATCATTATTCCATTTATCCGGTTCCAGATTCCTTGAGTCTGACCGGCGCTCCCTGATTCCGACATTATGGCGGCTCCGTGATTTACACCCTCTGTCTCTGTTGTGCATGTTAGGCCTTTTCACATTTATACTGACCACAATAATCAGAATTGCTTTGGGATTACATTTTGGCTTCATTTCTCGACAAAGTCGGTTGCCTTCAAGTAATACAGTTTTGTTCAAACAAGGACAAGTTCCTAGAGATTCAACGAGGCAGCAATAGAAAGAAACATATCTTTAATACAACGAAGTAACCAGCCAAAAGGTCGAAGAAAAAGGTATGACATATTGTATGTTCATGTTGGCGCTCATGTTTTGTTTCTTGTTTGCTTTTCATGGTGTCGGCCTAGGTATGCAACGCTTCTCTCGCTTTCGACTGTACATTACTCGTTGAAAGATGCAGATATTCAAATCATTGGTCTCTTATTTTTGTTGTAAAGTTACGGTTCAATCTTTGGTTTTTCTTCTAACAACATGCGTGCGTCAAAATATTTGTGAAGGCACGAAATGTTGAAAATACGAAAACAATCTTTGATGAACACTCCCTCCCAGCGAGGTATAGATCGTTAGGCCTCCTGATTTCTGTTAGGCTTGGCATGGAGATTCTTAAACAATTTCAGACTCCCCACTTCCAAAAGCCATGGTGTATTATATTTACTGTATATAAATTGCAACACCACGCTCTGTGATAAAGTCATGGTTATAAAGGGTGTTTATGACTGTTTGCCCTATACTTTAGTCATTTTCAGTCAGACTAGAGTCTTGTTCTTCTTTTGAGCTGTGCGCCGTTTGGTGCGGAGTACATTACACAACGCCTTCTTTGTGTTGTCTATTTTGTTCAATTGGCATAGCAGAGCAGGGAAAGGCCTAGTCAAGTGCTTCCGGGTTTAACAGGTCCTAGAAAGATTGTTATACCTATCTATAATAATTATTGGTGAATATGGAGAGCAGACCAGCAGCCACCAAAGCAAGGAACAACCCAAAACTACCCTCCGGCCTCAAGCACCTCCTTGCACCAAAACAAACCAAATCACGTCACAACAACCCAAAGACCCCTGAAATATTAAGTTTTGCCATCAAATCAAATTAATAATCATAGTATAGCTGTATATCATGCACAACTTTTAGGCCTGTTTTATATGTCGTGCCGCGCCGTGCCGAACCAGTGGAATTTGAGTTCAACCTTAGTTCGACTTTGAGCGCCTCTGTTTTATAAGAAGAAATATTGTGTCGAGTCGTGCCGTGCCGAACCATAATGACGCATGCGCACAATTGGAAGTTTTAAACATTTTCTTTTCAATTTCAAATATTTCTTTGGTTAAATGAGAAATTTGATGGAAGGATAAACATCTTCATCTTCTCTCCAAAAAATGTTGGTAATATTGCGATAGTTTTTGTTGTAGTATGCATGTGTGAGTATGGTGCGGCACGGCGCTACTGAAATTGGTNCCATAATGACGCATGCGCACAATTGGAAGTTTTAAACATTTTCTTTTCAATTTCAAATATTTCTTTGGTTAAATGAGAAATTTGATGGAAGGATAAACATCTTCATCTTCTCTCCAAAAAATGTTGGTAATATTGCGATAGTTTTTGTTGTAGTATGCATGTGTGAGTATGGTGCGGCACGGCGCTACTGAAATTGGTTTTATAAGTCGCACCGGGTCGACCCAGACGAGAGGCCTTTGGCGTATGGTTCGACTCAGTCGAACCAAGTGTCAAGTTGGTTTTATAAGAGTTGCGCCGAACCAGACAAAATTGGTCTGAATTCACTCGGTTCGTCACGGCGCGGCCTGACTTATAAAACGGGCCTTAGTCTTGATTGAACGGAAGTTTTTACTGTAACATCCTGTTGCATCACATATCTCTAGATTTTTGAGCTAAAACGAATGATTACTGTTTGCACCCTGACATTAGAAATTATAGATCAAGCACAAAGGGCGGCCATTTGGTAATCATAATCGATGCTTGATTTGGCTCAAAATCTAGAGATGCTTGTGATGCAAATGGATTCAAAATGACAATGATTGCACCCATTCATTAGAAATAATAGATCAAGCACAAAGGTTAACCATTTGGTAACCGTAATTGGTGCTTGATTTGATGAAAAATCTGAAGATGCAAATGGATTCAAATGCCACGTGTACCCTAACATGAGATGTAATAGATCAATTACGAAGGGCAATCATTTGGAAATCATTCGTTTCGGCTCAAAATTTAGAGATTTATATAGTGCAACGTGCAACAGGATGTTACAGTAAAAAATTCCATTCAACCAAGATTAAAAGTTGCGTATGATAGATGCAGCTATATCACTCACTTTTGTTAACGACGCCTACTTCATAATTAAAATTGGAAGACTTCCCATGCTCGTTAGATGTTGAGAATTGCATCATAGCATCTAATGTTAGGCATACCTCTATATGTGCACATTATGAAGCATCAAGTTAAGCAATTTTAGCTTTCATGGAAATCTTGAAAATATTTTTTGGAAGTTGAAACAAATCCTCAAAAATGTAGTTGAGCAGTCTAATCAATATTGCAGTAGCCTTAACAGGACACCTTGATGTGTGCAACAATGAAGTTTCGTTTCTACCCAATTATTGATTGGGCACACTTTCATGGCACTGACTAGTGAATTGGCAGCATTTATGTATATATACGTATTGAAATACATGATTACCAAAAAACATGGGTATAACAGTTCTTATACAACTACAGATGACATCCATGTGATATAAAAGCAATTATACATCCAAACAATGTCATTAGTTGTACGGAATTTGAGTTTTTTGTGAGCTATGTACAATGTAAAGCACCTGCAACGTGGAAGCGGTTCTAAAAAAAATGCTAGAATGGTTTTATAGGATTCCAAACATGCTGCCTCGTGAAAAGTGATACCTTGCTCACAAATGGGCTAAAAGTTAACTGAATTATTAATTATTACTCTTCAACGAAACGAGATATCGAGCTGAAATTAANATAAATTTCGTACGAAATCGAAATCTTTCGCACGAAATCTTTCGAAATCGTACGAAATTCGCACACGTTAAGTTACTTATGGCGCGTACTGTACCTTGCTCACAAATGGGCTAAAAGTTAACTGAATTATTAATTATTACTCTTCAACGAAACGAGATATCGAGCTGAAATTAAAAACCCAGGGAGGACTCTGGTTATCTTGCTATGTAGAAAATTTTGGAAGATTTCTCAGACATGACTTGACATCCATTTGATGATGGAATTACCCTGCTGCGATATAGAATAACGAAAGATAAACGAAAGATAGTACTATGCCTTTTGTCTTCTCTTGAACACTCTTAGTGACAAAATTAATGAAATTAAATAAAATCAGTGCTTTTCTCACCAATAGTCCATGGTGTTATTTCATTTCATTAATTTAAAGGCCAAAATCAATCCTCTGTTTCTTATTGCTTTTCGATTCCTTGAAATTGGAAAATTTTACGAAGGTATATCAGTCCTGTATAACTTTAATATTTCTGCCTTGAAGTTAGCAAACAAAGCATTCAATTCAAAGTTGATCCTAGATCATTCCTTTGAAATGCACATTTTCAGAAAGGATCTTCTCTATCTGGAACTGAAGGAGAAATAGTTAAATATTTTCTGACTTGCCAGGTATCAGACAACTTGTGCCATGACAATTTTCATGAACACATGTCATTATGAATTCAAGACATCAACGAGTCCTTTTTTCTTCTGCAGTGATTTGAGAAATTGAACAGACATCAACATGACCTACCTACCTTATTTATCACTGATCTTGGTCATATATCAATATTCCAGTGAGTATGATTACTTCTCTTGTTGTATCACATATTTGTTGTTTTTAACTTGACAGGTTTCAGGGTTTTCAGTGGGGGGCGCGCGCAGGCACGCGCCCGAGATGATGTTTGGGTCGTAGAGAGCGATGTCTGTTCGAGAATTAAAACTGGAACACTTTCCGGGCAATTTAATTTTTAGTTTAAAACATACCTTACACCTTCGTGATGATGGGTTTAATGGTTGGACGCAAGTTGAGTTACGGCTACTGGAAAATGCGGGTCTGCAGGTCCGGTAAATGCGGGTCTGCGGGTCTATTTGAAGGCAGGTCCCGTGGTCATATACGAACGGTTATTGTATGGGGCAAGGAGCCGTTTGTACAGAACAAAGCGACAATCATCAGTTTCCATGAGTCTTCCTGCTGTGACGTCTAATGTGATTCATTAAGCAAACCATTGCGATACGAGGAATTTCAGCACTTAAAATCTGAACAGTTACCTTTGTGTGTGGCACTTGGGAAATGAAAGGATTGTCACAAAGGTCACGAAAAAGAAAATGAAATTGTGAAATCCTGGAACATCGTGGTGGGAGTAACAAATTCTTCTCTATGAAAAGATTCTCGTGGTGGGGGTAACAAATTGCAAATAATTTTAATGCCAATACCATCAGGGATAGTTGCCATGGAAATGTCATAGCATACAAGAAATTTGTACTTTTATAGGGGGATCCCCTCACATGCGGACATCCCCTACATCATCGTTCGATATTTTTCACACTGTACACGTTTTTTATGCAAGAAACAATTTTTATGTATATATGTAATGTAGTATGTATGTAGGACGGCCAAAAAATTAAGAAACTCTAGTGCTATGTTTGAGAAGCGCTAAGAAACTTTTAAAGCAAAATCCAAGAAAATCATGGGAAAATTGTCGTTGAACCTTTATCCTTGAGTAATATTGGTGATTATTTTATGTTTTGAGCCAAATACCACTCTTTTTCTTGCTAACGATTGTGAAATCGTCAAAAATACTTGAGTGCCTGTTCTATGAAAAGATTCACTTGGTGGGAGTAACAAATTGCAAAGAATTTTAATGCAAATACAATCATGGATAGTTGCCATGGAAGTGTCATAGCATACGAGAAATTTGTACTTTTATAGGGGGNCTATGTTTGAGAAGCGCTAAGAAACTTTTAAAGCAAAATCCAAGAAAATCATGGGAAAATTGTCGTTGAACCTTTATCCTTGAGTAATATTGGTGATTATTTTATGTTTTGAGCCAAATACCACTCTTTTTCTTGCTAACGATTGTGAAATCGTCAAAAATACTTGAGTGCCTGTTCTATGAAAAGATTCACTTGGTGGGAGTAACAAATTGCAAAGAATTTTAATGCAAATACAATCATGGATAGTTGCCATGGAAGTGTCATAGCATACGAGAAATTTGTACTTTTATAGGGGGATCCCACAAACAGGAAGTGGGCACTAGCCTCACAAACATCAATCGGCCGCTGTAACATGCCTTGCATAAACAGACCACCATCTGATCTTTCAGTGGGGCCCGCATTTTACCGGACCTGCAGACCCGCATTTCCAGTAGCCGGTTGAGTTACTTCATTGGCTCATCCAAGCGAAGTTTAATCAGCCTTGCTTTTTTAGGCCATCTTCTTCTGCCTGAGAAAGAGATTTCCGAGAAAGAGCTAGGCCATCTTTTTTTAAATGTCAGACTTCTTGAGCAGGTTGTATTAACGTCTAAATGTGTCTTAATTTCACAAATAGTTTGAAAATTGCTTCCTTTGATTTAATTTACTCAACTGAATGTGAAAAATATACATTTCAGAGTAATAGGGGTTCCAAGACGATTAGGGGCAGGGGCAAACGATAAGTTCTCGAGAGAAATGACACATATCTTTGTTGCTGTTTGACATTTGTTTCGCGCGCCCCAGACTGATCATCACGCGAGTTTTTGGTCGCGCACCTTAATTTCTGAACGTGAAAGCTCTGAGGTTTGATTTGCTCAATAAAATTGTTTCAAATTCCTTGGTATATAACTCTAAAGGATTGGAATACTGTAGTTCAATCAAAACTTGTTCAAACGTGTGCTTAGCTATGTAGCAAAATCACTTAAAACATACTTCATATTCAAGTGCCCTCTAGGCCCGTATTGGTCGTATTTTTTTCTACAGAGCAGGTTTCTTTCTAGACAAATTTTGATAGTGATTTTGGGTTTGATTATCGTTTGAAAGGATACAGAGATTGTACTTTCCCCTACTAATGTTGATTACTGTTTATGAAGCAAAATTGATGTAAACATAGATGAGGCCTATTCCTTGTGGTAACACAAGTACTATTCTTAAATCACGAACAAAACATCTTGAAATGAGAAAGATAATCTAAGCTAGTTTGTCAGATTTGCAGTGTATGCTTATTGTGCTTGCTTATGCTGTTTTTGCCTTTTACCTTTCCAATATCATTTTCCAACTTGTGCTGTACATGTGTAAAGCACCACTCATGTACACTTCGCTAATAAAAAGGTCTGATTTCACGAATATCGGTAACTATATTTCGATTTTTTTCCAGACACCTCATGGGTTGAAGGGGTTGCTAGTAAGGGGGAATCACCCTTACTGCCTTTTTCCGAGAGACAATTGTGGAGCAGAGAACCCAGATACTTTTCAGAACATAAAATTGATGACCAACCTACCAGTACCCCCTTGTTCTTTCTGCTTCTATTCCAGTCCCACAATCCTGATTACATTGAAACCCGGTCCGGTACCATTGCATGATTTCTAACAAGCCCCAGTTTCTATTTTACCCTTCCAATCATGTCTGGTTATGACGTTCATCCATTCTTTCTTTTGATAATTCAAGAGAGTTGCAGATACAGGATTGTACAAATGAGATGCAAATTCAAATAATGTAATTTCCATTTTTGTTCATAAAATTCAAGTTCTCATGTAAACTTTCCTCATTATATGCTTGGTGATTAAAAACACAATCCCCTTTGGAAACGTCATTGCTCGCGGGATATCAAGACAATATTATTGGAAAATATTTTTGTAATTTGATTTTTGATTTGATTTTCAACTCCTTCATTTTAAAAGCTGGTTTTTGAGGGGCCCTAGATGGTATGTAAAGTATTATTGAAAATTTGATGGAGGGCCCTCCATCACATTTACAATAATACTTTAAATAACATCTACAACTTAATACAAATTAATTCTATTAAGCCTATTTACAACAAGAATTAAATAAATGTTAAAATATCTGACAACGCAAAATCTAAATTCGAAATAAAAGTAAAAATCCCTAAATAGGCTGTTTGAAGGTACTCAGGGAGATCACTTGTTACAGTCGACTGAGAGGCTGTTCCAAATTTTCGCACCTCTGAACGAAAAACATTTCTGGCCAGTTGTGGTGCTTTTTTCAGCAACCAAAGATCTGTTGATTTATTGCGCAGACTATATGAGTTGCATTGCGAATTTCTCTTAAAAATATTGCACAGGTACTGAATAGCGAGTTCGTTTAAGCTCTTAAAGACCATTGTTTTGGATTCGTTGTCGATTAGTTCATTTATAATCTTCCATCCAAGCTTTTCGATCAGTGGTTTGCTTGACGTGTCGAAGCTGTTATTTATTATAATCCTAGCATCCCTGTTTTGTAGCTTTTGCAAACGATAAATTTCAGTTGCACCGGCACAGCCCCACACAGAGCAGCAGTATCGAAAATGGGGCTCTACAATGCTGGTATAGAGGCTTCTTAAGGTTGTTAAAGGTAATAAACTCTTAGCATGTTTTAAGAAACTAATTCCCCCGGAAACTTTAGAAGACATAGCTTTTACTTGATTCTTCCAATCAAGGCTGTTGTCTATCTGAACTCCCAAGGTATTTGGTTTTTTGCACAACCTCAAGCTCCGTCTCACGAATTTTTATTGCAAGCACTGGTTCGCCCTCTCAAGTACTTTGTTTTTTGCTTTGGTACAGACCAGTATTGACTGAGTTTTGGCCACATTTAGGGACAACTTATTGCCTTCCAACCAAGAGTCAAGGCGCACAAGATGTTCCTTTATATAGCCTCGTTCAGCTGGGTTAAAGGGCATATGAAGCCAAACCTTTTTTCTCAGAAATTTGCTAATTTTTGGGTGCTGATTCCGAATTCGTTATCAAAATAATCATTTAAAAAGCCATTATGTCGTAATTAGCAAGTTAAATAACTCAAATTGCTGGGAAAAGTGACTGCGGGGCCTGGTGCGAGTGAACCGGCTTTCTGCGGATGTGACATATTGTGTTTATGACGTTCTGAGAGGTAAACAAAACTCTGGCTCAGTTTGCAGCAGTACAGCTTCAAAAGTCTCTCGAAAAATATGTCTCGTTAGCAGCGAAACAGGCAGATCACAAGCCCCAGAGGATGCTTCTAGTGACGGAGAAGATGTTGCCACACATGGTGGCCCCTATTTGCCTACTAGCACGAGACATTGACGTCATCATGGGTGTCTTTTGGGGATAGTTAGCATTAATAGGATAAATGAATCAGTTTATCAATTTTATTTAAACAAATTTAATACCTAGAAGCAGCAAGGAATATTTTAACTGAATATTTATCATAAATATTAGCAATACTTACCAGGTGGATAAGTTGTTTGCATAATTTTCTGTCTCTTTAGCTTAAACAGTTAAGAGATACTCCAAGCGTTTTGGCTGAACTCGATGAACGGCTTTTGTAAGTCTCTCCTTTGGGTGAACTAGCTAGCACAGCAGAACGTGCCATCCGGTTTTGCGACTTTACTTCCTTGTTGTTCTATGAATACTTGTGTTGCTAGAACGTATAAGGACGTCGAAACTCCAATCGAAGAAAACAAAAGATGAAGGAGGATCAAAGTTTATGCTGTTCAATTGCCAGTTGAGAAGTTTTCGGATTTATTATAGAAACATACCGGTTCTTTCCGCCAAAGAAAAGTCAAAGCGAGAAGAAATCAGTCACAACTTCGGCCGCGACATTTTCCTGTATGATTTGGCCGCCTGATCAGGTTGCAGTCGATCGTCCTTCCACAGCGTGGTAGGCTTTGTGTTCATGTTAAATCATATTTGTCCTTACGTTTGTTTTCCACACGAAAACATGAAGTAATTTACGGTTTGAAAAGCAAGCAAGTGAACTTCCATCATGTGCAGTTATGTCCTGACACGTTGCGAATCTGGTAGTTGTTTTTTACTGATTTGTGCGTTACTAATTCACAAATTTCTAATGTTATATTTGCATGCAAGGAAGCAAGAATAACTTTGAATAACTTTGATGAGCAATTTATTCTATTTCTATTAACTAAAGCAAGTATCTTAGAGGATATCCTTGCAGTGAAATAAATCGTTTTCATTCCATTCATTTTACGTGAAAGTACGTAGGAAGTCAATTGCATAAAACCAAGGGGATAAACACAATACGTCAAAGCCGGATTGCGAGGTCTGGGAAGCAGCGTCCTGACCGCGTTTGTATTGCGCCACATTCTTTGACTACCCCAGGTAATTTGAAGCTCTAATTTGCAGCTTTAGAGACTGCAAATAAAAATTCATTTGATACCACCGTGTAAAGCGATGTTTGAAACGCTAAAAACGTAAATAAAAGTTTTTGCTTCATATGCCCTTTAAATCCTTATATTTAAAGAGACACAATCGCAAATTTTTTGTGTTCGAAAATCTCAACGAGATTCTTCATGCATAAAGTAGAGACTTCGTACATTCCAAAAATGTATTTAAAAAGTCGCCGAAAATTTAGAAACTCGGGGCCCCACAATTATACTAGTGTTTTTCTACTCTATTTGCGCATGTGCCTTAAAAAAGTCTGGGTACAAAACTTCATTANTTATGCTGTTCAATTGCCAGTTGAGAAGTTTTCGGATTTATTATAGAAACATACCGGTTCTATCCGCCAAAGAAAAGTCAAAGCGAGAAGAAATCAGTCACAACTTCGGCCGCGACATTTTCCTGTATGATTTGGCCGCCTGATCAGGTTGCAGTCGATCGTCCTTCCACAGCGTGGTAGGCTTTGTGTTCATGTTAAATCATATTTGTCCTTACGTTTGTTTTCCACACGAAAACATGAAGTAATTTACGGTTTGAAAAGCAAGCAAGTGAACTTCCATCATGTGCAGTTATGTCCTGACACGTTGCGAATCTGGTAGTTGTTTTTTACTGATTTGTGCGTTACTAATTCACAAATTTCTAATGTTATATTTGCATGCAAGGAAGCAAGAATAACTTTGAATAACTTTGATGAGCAATTTATTCTATTTCTATTAACTAAAGCAAGTATCTTAGAGGATATCCTTGCAGTGAAATAAATCGTTTTCATTCCATTCATTTTACGTGAAAGTACGTAGGAAGTCAATTGCATAAAACCAAGGGGATAAACACAATACGTCAAAGCCGGATTGCGAGGTCTGGGAAGCAGCGTCCTGACCGCGTTTGTATTGCGCCACATTCTTTGACTACCCCAGGTAATTTGAAGCTCTAATTTGCAGCTTTAGAGACTGCAAATAAAAATTCATTTGATACCATCGTGTAAAGCGATGTTTGAAACGCTAAAAACGTAAATAAAAGTTTTTGCTTCATATGCCCTTTAAATCCTTATATTTAAAGAGACACAATCGCAAATTTTTTGTGTTCGAAAATCTCAACGAGATTCTTCATGCATAAAGTAGAGACTTCGTACATTCCAAAAATGTATTTAAAAACAGTCGCCGAAAATTTAGAAACTCGGGGCCCGAGAATTATTCTATTGTCTTTCTATTGTATTTGCGCACGTGCCTTAAAAAAGTGTGGGTACAAAACTTCATTATTTCCTTTCCTGTTACTGTTTTCCCATACTTCTAGAAGTCGTACGAAAATAGTAAATACATTTTCGGAATGTACGAAGTCTCTACTTTATGCATGAAGAATCTCGTTGAGATTTTCGAACACAAAAAATTTGCGATTGTGTCTCTTTAAGGCACAGACTTGTATCATCAGCATACATGGAAGAGGTGGGATTTTGCACTGCGTTTGGAAGATCATTAATATAAACGAGGAAAAGGAGTGGACCAAGGCACGAGCCTTGAAGAGCTCCAACTTCTATGTTTTCAATTTTTGAGTCGACACCATTTACCCTACAATATTGCCTCCTATTTGATAGATAATATACAAACCAGCTATTTCCCTAGCCAGGACGCCATAGTAGTGCAATTTCTTGCAGAGAATTTGATCGTCGACTGTATCGAATGCCTTTTTCAGATCTATAAGACCATTCCCACCATATTTTCCGTATCCAGCCCACTGTACGAGTCATCTGTGTTCTTTAGTAGCCATGTAACTGTGGATTGAAGCTCCCTAAAACCAGATTGGTCATATATGCAAATAAATTTTCATAAATCATAAATATTAAATTAATTTTAAATAATTCAAATAAATTTTCAAATTTACCTGACTTGATCCTATTCTACCCGGGCTCTTTGGGTCAGACCACAGCCTTGTTGGGGCAAAAAATGTCCCCCTAATTTTCTCCGAAACCATAGTTACTATGCCATTGTAACTTTGTAAATTAGTTATTACATCTATTTGAAGTCTAATTATATAATCTGATGCTAATTGGTCACTTGGTTTGTTGCCAGGCAACTGAATAATAGGACTATGTTGCATATAAGCTTCAGTAATGGAAGACCAAAAAATGCAATCTCGTCCCCAGAGTGAGTTCGTTGCTCTACCTCTACTCTGGGATACAAGTGGCCGTTCTGCAATTTGATTGGCTATTCGAAAACAATAGATAACACAAACTATTTCTCGAAATCTTACTAATTATTCAAATAACAACAATAAAATCTAGTCACTAAGCAACAACCACTATAATGTTGCTTTGTTCTTTGGAATCGAGGTCACATAACGAGCGTTACCCTGCCAACCGCAAATCCATAATGGCTGCTAATCCGCCCTTATTTTGACTATGTGTACCAGGGTGGAATCGTGAACTCGGCTTCGTGACTAGCGTATGACGTAAGAACACCCTGGGAACGAGGTTGCAAAAAATGTTAATTAATTCGGATTTTAAGGAATGAAACGTCAATTAACTACTTAAAAGTAAAGAAAATATGATTTTCTATCGATTGATATCATAATTTTTATTGTTGACTATTTTGTTGGAAATATGACGTCATCAACATGAATGACGTCATATAATTTATATTTTGCTGACGTAAGCAAATATAAATAAAATATATATCAAATGAAAGTACTTTGAAAGGGGAATCGTTTGGTGGCAGTCACAACTTAATCGAAGCTAAAAAGAATCTATGACTGTTTTTGTGATTTTCTTCGTTACCACTCTCCAAATATGGGCATCTCCTGGCCACGTGACTTAAATTATGACAATGAAAAGTTTATAATTTAATTTCCAATTAAATAAGAGGAAATGTCAGAACGTCTTGGATCTCTATTCTCTTTGCCTTTTGTTTTATTGTAGAAAGATTGGTTTGGGGGGGGGGCATTTTTTGCCCCGCCCCCTTGGTTAAAAATGAGTGTACTTAGTAAACTGAGATCTGATTCAAATCATACTGTTGTCTCCCCTTCCTGTTGATGAAATTGTTTCATTCTTTATTGATTAGAGCCACATGCTATGGTTGATGGTTAGTATATTCGTTTAGATTTTTTCTACCAGGATAGGAAATGAATATTTGAACTTACAGGACACATTTCATTATTTTCTATTTCAGTGCGTTCACAATGTGCTAAAATTGACGTATCATTTTCAAATACAAATGTATCCCTGAATGGGAGCTTTGAGATTAACGTGGCTCATTTTACACCCAGTGGACCTTTGGAATATCCCATCTGTCCAATGCGGAAATCCTGTCAGCAAAGGTTTGAGAAAAGATTTTGTAAAATATAACCCATTGAAAAAGGTGTTCATTGAAGTGTCACCGATGCCTCCACAATATGTTGGAAGAGTAACCATACGTGGTTCCAAGATAACGATAGAGCAATTTAAATTCAGTGATGAAAAGAAGATCTTCAATTGCAAATTTGACTATTACGACAATGATGGAAACGCTGCCCCTACTGTGATGAGTAGCAGCTCAACAATAGAGAATGTATATGGTATGTTAGATTTGAATTTGTTTTTTACTATCCCTGTGTCTCATGCCAGCAATGGCATCACTCCAGTTTGATGGTGGAAACTTATTTTAATGTGTTCAGCAATAAATTTTGTCTGTAAGGCATATAGCGTTGTTCTAAAGCCAGTCTATCTTGAGGTTGCTGTCAAAAGACCTCCAAATTCTTCAGAAAAAACATCCCAGGAACTGGGCTTAGTAGCAGATTTGTTTCATTGCTACATTGGGTTACATTTAAGAAACCAATTTTTCACACCTTAGCCTAAAGTGTTTCTTATGTCTGTGGTACTTTTTCATTTTTTAGGCTAAAAGTTTCTTAAGTTTCTTATTTCTTTTCTGGAAAGTCCTGAAAAAATAGGCTACAACAGAATGGGATTATTTATAGATATATTAGCCCTATGTGTATGTCATCAATGATTGTCGAGAAAATAAAATAATCCCATTCTGATAAAATGATAAAATAATGCCACAAGGCATAGAAAACTACACTTTTTGAGAGAACTACTGTATAGAACTGTAAAGATTGTTTTTGTTGTTTTTAAAGATCTCTTAAGAATTTTGTTCCATTTCTATTTTATCAACCAAAATACAAGAAACCTTATATTTGGTGTGAGCCTCCAGTGTTTCTTATAAGTAGGGGGACTAATTATTTTTCAGTAGCCTAAAAGTTTCTTTTAAGTGGTTTCTTAAATGCGGGGCCTTACTGTAGTGAAAAGAAGTTTGCACAGTTGATGTAAAATAATCGATATAGTTCTTTAATTTTAAACATGTTGCTTACCGTGTTTAGAGATATTGACTGCTTCTTGCTGCTAGAAAAAAGCCACCCTCGTTAAGAACCACCCTCGTGGTTTTTACAGTACAAAGACCACCCTCGTTAAAAAATACAAGGGAAAAATTGAAATCTCCATGCAAAGTAAATTTATTTGCAACACCCAAAAGAATCAAAAGATTTTTTATTTGGATCGTATTTGCATCGAATAAAACAAACAAATTTGCGAATTAAAATTGTTACAAAATTATTTAACTCAGAAACATACCGGGTGTCCCAAATAAAATGTAACTTATTTGATCCGGGCTAGCGATGCCAATTTAGCTTCAATTTTCATTTTTCATTTCATTTAATATTCTTTATACACAAATAAACCCTTCAGCAAATTAAAATATAAAACAACTACATACAACTGTAAATATTTGAAGAATATAAATCTGCAGCTCTATAAAACCTAACCATTGATGATCTTTCAGAGAGTTGTGTTTGAGAGTTTAGCTCTTTGTGTTTGAGAGTTTAGCCAGGGATTTGTGATTGATAATCAATTTGCAATAAACTTTAAGCTAATCCTGAAAAGTCAACTTGTACATATAGGTACCTTGTTTATTGATATTGGTGCTTCCATAGTTGAAATTTTATTCTTAAAAGTTCAAATTTGACACCACATCCAAATCAGAGCTTTGGCATTTTGGCCTAAGCAAATTCCTGAAGCACAGCGAAATTAAGAATAAAAAAGAACAAAACATTAAGAAATGCATAATAGTTGAGCTCTAGCAATTACCTTGTAACATAATCTCATTTTTGTTCAAATTTTATCAAGGCTATTATTAATTTATTCGCTGTGCTTCAAGAATTTGCTTAGACAAAAGCGGCAAAGCTCTTGTTTGGAGGTGAAGGCAAATTTAAACTTTCAAGATTAATATTTCAACTCTGGGAAGCGCAAATATCACTCAGCAAGGCATCTATGTTGATTGGCAAAACTTTTCAGGATTAGTTTACAACATATTTAGAATTGATTGGAGCTAAATAGGTATTGCTAGCTCTGATCAAATCTATTATTACCTTTTATTTGGGAGACCCGGTAGAACTTTAATTTGAAATAAACATATACCTACAACATTTTTCAGAATTACAATCATTCTTTAAGGTGATGTCACAAGGAGCAGAGCCAAATAACGTTTTTCCGTTACCTGTGTGTCATGTCGTTGTAAAACTGGAAATCTAATAATAAGATTCTTAATCTTATGCTTTTCCTTGGTAAATGGGAACAGTTTTCTCACTTCCTTTCGCGAAAACCTGTTTTGACAATAACTTAAGAATTTGCTATAAGATGATTTGCACATCTCTGAAACAGTGCTAATATAGCAAGCAAAAGTTGTAAAAGCAAAGCACGAAACCAAAGGAAAGTCCTTGTAGCGGGATCAAGCCGTAGCCTCAGTTTTCGAGAGCACCAGCAGAGCTTTTGTTAGTTTTTGAAGGTAGGATAATTTGACGAAATTTCTCTGAATTACATATTGGTCCAATATCAAATGTCAATGTCATATGAAATGTCATGTTGTTTTTTTGGAAATCAAAATCTATCCATACGCATTTGAAAGCTTTTAATTTTATTGAATGTTACCATTAAAGAAAAGTATTTTCGATCGTTACAGCTCTTCCAGTCATCACTGCGAATCACATACTTGGATCATTAACAATGATCGAAGGAGAACCCAAGGAAATTATTTGCACTGTAAAAAGCAGACCAGCTTCAAAGATTACATGGTCAATGGACCCTGGTGTTACCGGAACTAAAAGTGAGAGCGTGCAGTCTGATCCAACTGATAGCAATTACTTTATAACGACAGGAAGATTCCGTATAAACCCAGTTGATGCAATGAAAGGAAAGAAGGTTATCTGCACTGGTATCCCTGTGTTTGGATCAGCTGTTTCGAAGACAACTACATTGAATGTCTTATGTAAGTGTAAAGCTGTTTTCTATGATTCGTCTGTTTCTTATGCTTGGTTTTCATAATCGTAATTCGTCGGTGAAGATGAAGTATCGGCGACCATCGCCTGTAACTCCTTGTTGGAAGAGTGGTCAGGGGTTTAGATCTGGCTCAAGGTCTCCGTGAAACGAAGGTGTGTTCCAGAAATGTACGCAAAACTCGCCAATGATACCCAGTTTTCATAAAATGTAGTTTTGTTAAATTTCGACAGTGATCTGCAACGAGCTTGAGAGGCTCAATTCAAGTAGCTGTGCACTCAAATGTGCCATCAAAGAAATTTTAGCTTCTTTCTCCTGCATAGTGAAAGTTGGCAGAGATGAGAGAAGGGCAAGAGAATAGATGGGTTGTTATTCAATTAGAATGCTGGATGTGAAGGAAGGTTGCACACAGGTGTGAAATCTGACCTATTGTTCTTTTACCATCCAAACGAGGTTTTTCCAAATCCCTCATAAAATCTGGGGGTTACTGCATAAGGTAAATCTATCAAGTTGAGTTTGTTCTGCCGATTGACGTGGTCAAAATAAATACAATTTTTATCATTTTGAAGGAATGTTATTCCCAAGAGTATTGTTTGTCTCCCATAAATATCGCTAATTGGCAATTTTCCTAAGCTCATGGCTGAGGCATAGGAACGTATGTCCGCCCGGTATGGTTTTTGCATAATTTAAGGCAAGCCTTTCTTGGGAAGCTTCTTGATTAATTGGAATGCTCTTTTCTATACAAGAGGGGGGCACGCCCATCAACGAAGCGAGGGGTAAATCAATCCTCAGAAAAAGCTTAAAAGTTCTGTTGTCAGCAGAAGGAGCCCTATGCACATTAACCCTATCTGGACGAGGCTTTTTTGATCATCCTAGTTGGGGGGGGGGTGCTAATTTGTCCCCACTTCCCTCCTCCGAACTCACAATATACGATGACGCTAAAGATGGCGCCTGGGATCGTTTTACCAAGATGCATTGCATCCTAATTAAGAATCTTTGACGATCATATAGGAATTCAATTAAATAACGCAATGCATCTTGGTAAAAAGCTCCCTGTCGCCATCTTTAGCGTCATTGTCTATTGATAAGTGGTATGATTATAAGGTTGAAATTTGGCGATCTTGAAGTTTGGATGTGGAGAATCTAAATATTAATTTGTTGCGATCTAATATTCATCATCATCATCATCATCATCAATAATTTATTTACAGTAGGCAAGAAATGGAATAGCTAATTTACAGCTAATTAAGGCCTACTTTAATACATATTTACAATTTACAATCTAGAAAAAAAAAAGAATATTAAAATGGGCAATATATATTACAGGAAAGATACATACTAATTGTCTATCCGGTTAGAAACCCAACTTGCGGGATGTATGTTTTGCAGAGTCTACAGTTGCATTTATTTCCATTCCAACATCTAATTTGTTTTTTAAAAATGGGAAGGGTGTTTGCGTGTTTTATTTCCTGCGGTAAAAACTGCCACAGTTTAATTCCAAGGTAAGTTATGGACTCAACTCCGAAGGAAGTGGTTCGTACCTTTGGGAGTTGAGCGTCATTACCATGCCTCAGATTGTAGCTGATATTTCGCTGCATGAAAATATCCTTCATGAATGGTGGATTTAAACTGCATTTTGTTTTATAAATTTCAGTCATTAGCAACTGTAGGTTTCTTATATGGATTGGCACCGAATTAGTCTGTTCCAACAGAAAACCAAAATCATTCCGGTCATCTTTAAATGCTATGCGTAATGCCCTTTCGTGAACACGATTTATTCTATGATCCAAAGTTCTATCATAAAACATCCAAACAAGCGGACAGTAACTAAAGTGAGATAAGACAAACGCCCTCATCAACTGCTGTAGTTTTTCGGTGTCCATGTATCGTGATATTGAATGACGGCTTCATGTTATTTGTTTTTATCCCAAAATATATTTGAAAGTATAACTAAGAGAACAATGACAACTTTGTGATTCAGCCATGAACAAGATACAGGCTCGTTAGTTATTGAAATCTCCCGCATTGCTGACTTCGTGTATCTTGTATGCAAGTCTGCATCTAAATTTATATTTATTTACTATTGTCTAATTGTTTCTGTAAAGTTTGCATATGAGATCCAACTTGAATAAGACAGAGTTAGCCGATTGTGTGATGCAATTCACTCACAGACAATGTCTACAGAAACTTTTGGGGTATTAAGGCTTTGGCTCATGAGGGCTTTAATTCCTCTGCAAGGCACAAAGGAGACAATCAAATTCCTGGTTTTCAAGAGTTTCCTCTTAGATATCTTTTAAAAACACCCGCATGAACGAACGATGAACCAGTAACATATTGCAACTTGAAACAACAACAACACAAATGTTGTTAGCCTAGGCCTAACGGTTATTTTTCGATAATTCATCAGCCGATATTCCGTACCATGTAAAGGATAATAAGATGATTTTCAAACAAGTATACAAATGCAATCCACGTTTTCGACGTAAGAGCCACGTGTCTTTATTGATCACGTGATTTGTAAAATAATGCCCTCTGATTGGCTGATTGCTTACCTAAGGTAAGAAAAAGCTTGAAAACTAGAACAAGAATTTACCCAGGACGAAAAAAAGAAAACTAAGACAACAACATAAGATCTTGTAAAGGTGGATTAAAAAGTTCTGCTTAGCAACTTTTGCAGAATTAACGGAAACCACCAAGTAACTACACTTGTTGTAACTTGAGTTGTAACTACACTCGAACGTTAAAGGGAAAATCCGGAGTTGGTATGATTGCTGATGAAATGAAAGATTATACTGATATTAATGGTGTATTGTATGTTTTCATCAATTTTTTTTTCTTGTTTCTTCAAAATTATATATTCAAATAAGCGACCATTGCTCAGTGACGTCATTTCGCACAAAGGTCAGTGCGCTCTGACATCTCGTTCAATGCGAACGAAGTTGTGGCATTCTTTTCTTGCCTCTAAATTGTGACTAGCCTCTTTATCGTGTACTCATGGAAAATAGCGGCGACATTTGGCCTAACTCATTAAAAGTGTTTACCGAAGAGACTGTTGTGCGCTGAAGATGAACATAACATCGAATAATGCATTTCTTATCTTTCATTTCTTGTTGTTGTGGTTAAAAACGTTTTGTTGATTAATTAACCCTAGACTATTGTTTATAGTCTGCCTTCATTTAGGTATTAGATAAACGTTGTTGTCGTCCCTTCCTTCGTTCTTCTGCAGTGTCTCCCAAAGAACTTGTGCCACGTGTTAATGGCTGCTGTGGAGGAACTGTGGGCTCATTTGTTTCGTTTTTGAAATCGTTCGATAGGAACGGATTAACTTAGAGTTTGAAACCCTGTTTGAGTAAATCGAACAATTAATTTCTATATTACAGTACAAGGAAGTCGAAATCAAAAGTTGCTTCAAAACCAGACGGTCCTATATTCACTACAATTCCAAAATCAAGTTGCTATTGTACTATAACTTTTTAACGTGGTTTTCATGTTGTTTATAAGTAATAATTTGACAGATCTTGCATTTCTATAAATGGAAATGTGCAATACCAGAGCTGCAGGCAATGTTATATTCGTCTATCAAGTAATCTTTTCAATGTCAGAAAAATACACAGTTACTCAAATCTTTGTTTTCGGAAGCTTCTCTGTGATCTATTGTATGCAGCTGGTCACAGATTATTTTGTTGTTCGTTATATGTTGTAAAAAAAGTTAACTTAAAATCATGTTGACAGCCAAACTTCCATTTTAAGGCGTACATAAGTGATCGATCTCAGATTTTGAAGCAATCTCTGATCTTTACTGTCTTGTACTATAAAGTACAAATGACTTGTTTGAGTTACTCAGACAAGATCTCAAACTCAACGTTAAAGCTCTTACTGCAAGACAGCATCAAACACGCGACAACGGGAATCACAGCTCCTCACCAGAGCTATCTTTGTATATGGGGCACGAGATTTCCATGACACCGTATCGTATCTTGCAAAGTGTAATAAACTGTTAACCATATTTCCTTTTCTAGATAAGCCTAGGGACACTTTGTTCACGGTCAGCCCTGCCCAGCTTACTTTGAATGCAGTCATTCAGATGACTTGTAGTGCAGCTGGAGTACCGAGCGTGAGAAATTATAAATTCTACAGAAATGGACTTTTAATTGGCAATACATCTGATAGTACGCTATCTTTCAAAGTACATCCATCTAACTGTACCAGGTATGCTGGTGAATACAAATGCGTCCCTGAAAGCACAATAGGCGATGGAGAAATGAAAACAGAAACGATAGAATTCAATTGTAAGTTTACTAAAATTTTCTTTGCGGACATTGCCTTTCAGCAATATCAGTTTCCCATACGATATCTTCCCTCCCCCTAAGTTATCTATTTGCAAAGGCTACTATTTCAAACTTCTTGGAATTTCCTTACTCTTCATCGGCTGGCTACAATTGGATAAAAGAAGTTTTAAGGGCTGGTAAAATATTACGTGACATGCCTAAATACGGAAGAATATACACATAATGTTGGTAGTTTTGATGTCAAGCCAAGGCCTTTTTAACATACTAATTGGGTGGACCATGGAACGCCGTCCCCTTCTTTGGTTATATTGTATTTCCATTTCAAACAATGGCCTATTGTCCCTTTTAATCAAAGAAATGATGGACCACTGGATGGCCTTACAGTTATGGTCCTTTAAAAGAGGTTCTGNATACACATAATGTTGGTAGTTTTGATGTCAAGCCAAGGCCTTTTTAACATACTAATTGGGTGGACCATGGAACGCCGTCCCCTTCTTTGGTTATATTGTATTTCCATTTCAAACAATGGCCTATTGTCCCTTTTAATCAAAGAAATGATGGACCACTGGATGGCCTTACAGTTATGGTCCTTTAAAAGAGGTTCTGTGTCAAGCTTCACATTTTTTTAGAGCCCGTTTACACATGATCGATGCCAAACTAGTACGGGTCGGCCTTCCGTTTTCACGGGAACGCTCGGGATCGATCCGCTATCCGTGGCAATTTGGGTTCGATCCCGTTACCTGTTTCGTGTAAACGGGTGCAAATGACGGGATCGATCCCAAATCGGTGCGGATAGGAAATGGTGCTAACCCCTTTGTTTGTCAGCGTTTGTTTGGAATTTTTTGCGTTGTACTACGTAGGTGGAAATGAAAGCTGATCCATTTGGGTCCGATCCCGTGTAAACGCAAGATATTTTATGACCGGTCCCGTGTAACGACCTGCAAAATTTTGGGATCGATCCCAAACTTGACGATCCCATTTTGCTCGTGTAAACGGGGTCTTAATGTCCGTATTTTAAGTACATTTAAGGTGTCGACGATTAATGTAATTTTCTGAAATAAAATCTTTTAGAACTTGATGTTTTGTAGCGATTTAAAGGCACGTATGGTTTATTTGTTAAATGCTTATTTGAATGCGTTCTTGTGAAGCTGTTAATTCCAAATCGCAATAATTTTTTAGCGAAAATAACATTGACCTCTTCACGGACGATCAACGTGGGACAACTTGCTACACTTGATTGTTCAGCAACAGATTGCCCTTCATCAAATATAACTTGGAAAAAGAATGGAGCTGCTCTTAGCAATATAGGGAGCAAACTTCAGCTCACTTCTGTAACTAAAGATGACGCTGGTACATATTCTTGTTATGCAACTTTCTGGAAGAAAGTCAAGTCTACTGATATGACTCTCACTATCAATTGTAAGTATTCCACTTTGCAAATTAGTATTTTCCCGGTAAAGTCAGATAAAAGAAATGATCTCTGGCAGAAAAACGGTACTAAAATCCATTTTAATATTCAGACTTAATTTGTAAATTCTAAACTAATGTCTTTACTGAAGAAAACTTTAATCTTCTGTTAGTTCTTGGTTTTTGTATCAATGCATTTCAAACTAATCTTCCGTAATCTGAAGGCCCCATTTATCCTGTTTTCAAATCAGTTGTTTTAAGGTTACGTTAAACGTTTGTAGCACAAGATTGAGTTTTCTTTCCCCAAAAGCCAAACTATTAGCGGAATCTAGTTAAAACTATACATCATTCGTTGCGTAAGAATGTAGGGATTCTAACCATATCAAAATAATTGGCAAAGATTGTAAAATGATTTTTTCCAAGCAAATTCATTGCTTGAAAGAGTGAACTACCTTCAAAAGCTATTTTGTACCCTTCTTGCGTTTAACGTAGCAAAATCTAACTTGTATCGACAGGAAGTGCAGATCCTAATTTACCAAAAGATGTCTCAGATTCTTTAAATTTCTCCTTCCCTTGAAAATACACGCTGTCATAGATTTGCAAATAACGTCTCTGCCCTCCAACAGTTTTGGCTATAAAAGGCAGACCAGAGGACATACCAAGATTCTGAGACACTGTTTGCTTGCCTGAAGCCTGCTCTGGTAGTGTGCAAAATGTGGAGCCATTCGATTGGTTCCGGTACAAAATAGTTTTTCGTACCTGTACCTAGTGGATTTGTAAGTCCCGAAAAACGGGAATTTTACTGATGCCACTTCAAATGTAAACATCAAGCTCAAATAAGCCACAATGTAATCCGGGTCAAGCAATTAGGGCTTAAAAAGCAATTAATGCATTTAAACAAAGGAATCGATACATATAATGTGGCTTCCTCTTTGTTTTCAAGCACACGACTGGCTTAATAGTAAAAAAGCTAGGGTTTGAATTTAAACCACACAGAAAAACTTTGCGTGAGAAGTTGTAGTATCCTTCCTTTGATGAAGAATTCTGCTTTTTAAACATTTCTGTTACTTCCAAAGATGGTATCTTTGTGTTTCTTAAAGGCTGGTTTCCATTAAATCGTAGAGCGATCGTCGACAGTCTGCGATCCTATCTTCCATCTTCCATCTGCGATTTCAGCAAAGTGTTTCCATTAAATCGTAAGAGGATCGGCGACAGTCTGCGATCCCTTTTTCCATCTTCCATCTGCACCATTTCAAACCCCAAGGAAGGCGCTTCAACAAGGAAGTTCAAATCTAGTTGGGCAATTTGATCCATATCATTGTTCTTAAACAAAAAGACGTCTGCGATGATCGCCGATCGTCTGCGTCGTCTGCAAAAAGTGTTTCCATTAAAATTTTCCCAGATCGGGACAGTCGTAACGATCGG